>OV121077.1:38502366-38727366 GCA_921293005.1 Nemoura dubitans
GGCTAGTGAAATTGAATATTTCGCTCCGCTCGCTTCGCTCACTACGCTCATCAATTAATTGAAATGCCATATAATTGACTATCTGTGAGAGTTAGAATTTTATGTTATGGTGCGATCGCTAGCTGACTTTACATACGTATTTAATATATATATATATATATATATATATATATATATATATATATATATATATATATATATATTTTTTTTTTTTTTGCGCTTCAACCTATCGGTCATTTTGCGCATTTAATACTTTTTGTTGTTAATCGACCCAGTAGGCATTTTGCAGAGTAGAGAGAAAGAGAATTTGATCATGAGGAAAAGAGAACTTTATTAGCCAAAAGTAGTGTAAATTCTAAATGAAAGCATCTTAAAAATTTTGGTATTTCAAAATGTCTTACCTGCAAACAAAACACGCAACACCAAGATTTTTTCATCTCTATAATTTATTTTCATCTCTGCTTTGATGTTGAGTTATCAATTTAAAACCTATAATTAAGCAACAACTAAATTTAATAATATTATTAAACTATAATTAAGTAATTAAGCCACCAAGTACTAATAGTACAATGTTTATTTCTTTTTTGAGTTGTTACCTTTGCAATAACTCGGCTAATTACGATTGTTCATATGTTATGAATTAAGTTACCGAAGATACCGAATTAAAGTTACCGAGTTAAAATTCTTGCAATGAAATCAAGCTTGCAAAATGTTGCCTGCACAGAATTATATTAAAATTGTTAGTTAAGGTAATTTCATTTATATTTAAATAGTTGAAATACACTTGCTTAATGTACATTGCCATCTGTTTACTTTATTAACGGGCAGGCTAGCACTTGGCTGATTAAGCTTTTATTACGCGACAAAAAAAAAGTTATGCTGCAAACAGAGTTGCACATGTCTTTATAATCTTATTTAAATTACGAAAGCTCGTAATTGGCTAGTCATTTTATTTTTATGTACACAAATTAGCCTCCCAAAAATGTTGCCCATTCCGGGATCTGAACCCGGGTCCGCGAAAGTTGGGGACCCGGGTTCAAATTCCGGAATGGGCAACATTTTTGGGAGGCTAATTTGTGTACATAAAATAAATAAAAATTGCACATGGATTGAAAAATTGAAATTGATTATTAAGTGCCTTGGGTTTGAGGATGTGAAATTCCCATAGTATATTAATTTTGAAAAAATACTGCATGCACAAGGTCCAGCGTGGGGTTGTGAATCCCCTTGTGGATTAGGTTCATTTTGTGATAAGATGACCGGCTAGGAAGATGTATAAGCCTCTTCAAGTGGTGTGCAGGAAGGAACTCCTGCAGTACGTTACGTAACGCTGATTTCGCCGTTCTCGGCTACAAAGTTAAATAATTAACATGGACAACGACGGGGAATTTGTCCGTCAGAACCGAATAACGGCATAACGTTAAAGTTACAAAATCGCTAAGCAGGAAACAAAAATTTCCTCTGCGTGTCTCTGGTTATTGCCATATTGGTCATCAATAAGCAATTTGAAAGCGGCTATAAATGAAATAAGTTACTGCGACATCTATAAGAGGAATACAACTAAGTAGGAAATGAAAATAATGTTGTAACTCATAAATACAATACACTCATAAATATTTATTAATAGTCTCTTGACAGTTTATTGGGTTGCATTCCTGTTTTTTATTACTCTTTCTCTTTGGTTGCATTCCTGTTTTTTATTACTCTTTCTCTTTGGTTGCATTCGTGCCATAATGCTCGGCGACTGTGCATTCGCCTTTGTGAGCCTCGTGCCAAGCTGGAGATATGAAACAACCCAAGTTAGTGACATTATCATTACTGTTGCCTGGAACAAGCATTGTAAGCAAAAATAAAGCTGGGTATACAGCTAGCAATGTCAGCAACACGATGTCATCAACATTGGCTCTGCACCAATCAGCGACTCTGGGTGTGCATGACGTCATGTTTGCAACTCTGCCATGGAGTCTCTGATTGGTCCAGAGACAATGTTCATGACATTGTGTCGCTGACATCGCTTTCTGTAAACGCCGCTTTACAATCAATCCATCGGTGAACTTACTTCCTCCATGCCTGCAGATTTCACGCTCGAAGAAGCATTTGTTATTGAACGTCATATTTAAAACAGGTTGGTTGATGAGGTCAGGGTAGAAACGAGTTGCACATAATGGTGTGTGTTTTGAGGGGCAGCTTGTCTTGCATCTCGTAGCTTTTGCAACTGCGCTTTCGGTCATTGATGCACACCAAACTGAAAGAAACATGTCAAGGTGACCAATTACAAATTAGAACAGATTTCAGATTTCTGGGGTCAATTGCTTTTACCCTAACGTGGCTTTGCGGAACCATGCTCTGTATTCTAGCCTTTTTGATGAGCGAAGCGAGCGGAGCGAAATCTTCAGTATCACTTACCCCAGAAAAAAGTCACTTCTGTAGTTTTTTTTTTTTTTTTTTTTTTTGTGTGTTTGTGTTTGTGCGCGCTCTACAGACCAAACGCCTGAACCGACATGGATGAAAATTTCTTAGTATCTACCTCTGTTCTCAACTTAGACCCCCTGCGTTTTTGAAAAAGATCGGTTCAGTAAATTTTTTATAAATCAATTTTTACAAAATTTTTCGATTTTTTCAGAATTTTGAACCCCTGTAAATTTCAAAGTTCTGAACATAACTTAACCAAAACTTCTAAACATGTTGACCTTATACACATTTATCATGCCTGCAAATCTTAGTTCGGTAGGTTTTTCCAATTGGTTTTTATTAGCATTTTTGTGGTGTTTTTTTCGTGACTTGACGGCTGATTCAATTATTGATTCAATTGTGATACATTATTGTCTCTGTACATCCCTGACGCGATGCCGAAGAACGCAGGCGACGACGAAAACCCACCGCGACGTTGGCACGGCGTTGAGGCGTTTTCCAATTGTGTGATTCAGCGGTGTCGAAACAAAAAGAATATTTCAACTATACCAAGTCTCCACTTTATTTGTTCCATACCTTTTCAAGCCCACCACACATGACTTCATCTATAACCTGTTCATTATGTTGCAACGAGTCCGGTTTCCTTCGTTTCCTTGGTTACCAGCTTTGTTGACCTCGAGGAGAAACAAAGGAATGTAAGAATCCGTATACATTTTCAAGTGATCTGAATTTTCGAGAAGGCAATGGTCAGGTTTGGTGCTCCATGGTTTTCTTGTGACTGCTGCCTGCACCTTTTAATCCGCTATACACAAACCGCTACCTACGCTCATCTTCAACGCAACACAAATTGCGTTCGCGAAGCCCTAGTAGGTTGCAATATCATCTTAGGTGGGTAGGTACTTAAAACTTTTAAGAATGCACATTCTGCTGATTTCTATGGTAGCAATGAAGCTGCATATTAAAAAAATATTTCGTTATTGATAGTGCCAATTGTGCCAACTGTGCCTTCGGTAGAGTAAAGAGAGACCAGAGTGTGCAAGTAGTTGATATGTTTGATTTCTCTATTCACTGGACCACTGGTTCAAATTCTAAATACAAGCGTGTAAAATATTGTTGAAAATGCGACTTGCCTGTAAGCAAAATGTGCAACACCAAGATATGTTTCATTTTTCAAATTAAAATTTGCTGCTTTAGTGTAAAGAGGGACTAGAATAAGCTAGTAGTTGGTACATTTGATTTCTCTATTCACTGGATTACTCGTGCAAATTCTAAATACAAGTGTGTGAAATATTTGATGAGGGAAGCGAAATCTTCAATTTCACTACTGCTAAAAAAAGCACTTGTGTGTGTGTGTTTTTTTTTTGTATGTGTGTTTGTGCGCGTTCTGAAGGCCAAACGCCTGCGTCGATAGCGATGCAATTTACAGGGTGTCTACTTTTGTTCTCAACTTAGACCCCCTGCGGTTTTCAAGAAAATCCTCAATACCCCTCCCCTTCAAAGCAGAAAAAAGAGCAATATTCGAAAATTGGGAAAGCTTGGAAAAGTACGGAAATTTATTTAAAAGTGCGGATGTTTTTCAAAATTTTCCCAATTTCGAATATTGCACTTCGAAACCATCGAAACCACATCGAAACATCATATACCAGCTTTGTTGATTTCAAGTTGGCTCAAGACAAAAGTTTGACAGATATCAGAAATTTTATCGACTTTGTGCATGCAAGTAACTACGGTAATTGCTTATAACTATGATAATATAGTAATGGTTCCATGGTTTTCATTGGTCTTCTGCCTCCACCTTTTTATACACTATATATACAAACCGCTACGCTCATCTTCAACGCAACACAAATTGCGTTCACAAAGCTCTAGTATTGCGAATAAGACTTGCCTGTAAGCAAAGTGCATAACGCCAAGATATGTTTCATTTTTCAAATTAAAATTTGCTGCTTTGACGTCGAATAATTGGAACTATTAGAAATGCCTCTAAATTAAAAACTGATATGTTTCCATTTTCTTTCGGCTTATATAAATAGTAACTAGTTCAATGCGAAACCAATTGTGCATGTCGTGTGCATGCTCCATAGGGCTATTTGATTACGTTTCTTGGTAATTGGCTATTACGCTATTATTATTATTATAATGGCTATTTACGATTTCTCTGCTAATTACAGTAGTTCTTTTGCTATGGATTATGAAATAAAAAAGAAGTGAAGGATCATAAATATTACTAATTAAATCTGAGTTGCAGAATTGTGCAGGTGTTGTTAGAAAAACTTACTGTTCAAATGGAAAAATACAAAATAGTTATTTGTTAATATATTAATTAGTTATTTGTTAATGCAATGGCTCCATTGTATGTCACGGCTGCTTTATTTACGGGAGAGAGGTCTTTCTTTGGTACCGTGTTTATGTCCATGTGAAAAGTGGGTAGAAACTACTAAACAAGTGGGTTGCATGCAACTTGCTACCGTATGTGTGATTTCGAAAGAAAATATTTTAAAGTTAAAATTTTTCTTCCTTGAACCTCCCAAATCTAGTTTTAGCTTGAATATAAAAGTTTACTACTTCTCCCTTGTAAAATGTGCAGATACTATTTTATAATTCCTATCAACGGTGTAACCAGGGGTTGGATCCATTATCAACAACGATTCTGGTATTTGTTTCTAAAAAATGTATATTACGGCTCTGGTTCACTATAACTATTACTAACTAGTGAATACGTCTATGCTTTCACCGTTCTCGGTTACAAAGCTAAAAAGTTAACATGGACAACAATAGGATTATATCCATTAGAACCGATAATAGGAAAGTGCAAAAGTAACAAGATCGTTGGACTGGTCTCTATTCCGGTTATTAGAAAATTGTGAACAATCCCCCCCCCCCAAAAATTCAGTTTTTTTAAATTTAGTTCTGGTACAAATCCATTAAAATCCATTAAAAACCATTCCAAATCCATTAAAACCATTCCAAATGCATTAAAAACCATTCCAAATGCATTAAAAACCATTCCAAATGCATTAAAAACCATTCCAAATGCATTAAAAACCATTCCAAATCCATTAAAAACCATTCCAAATCCATTCAAAACCATTCCAAATCCATTAAAAACCATTCCTAATACGTTAAAAACCATTCCAAATCCATTAAAAACCATTCCAAATCCATTAAAAACCATTCCAAATGCATTAAAAACCATTCCAAATGCATTAAAACTTCAACGAGAAACCCCAACGTCACGGAACCTATGTCCTTTTCTTCCCCAATAACGGTTCCGAATTCGAACGACATCCACAAACAACCTTCCGAATTGCAGGCGCCGTGGTCTCGACGAAGCGCGAGGACCTGAACCGGATGATGCAGTCGCTCAAGATCCAGGTGGACAATCCGGTGGCCGTGCTCAACCAGGACACGTCCCGCAACTTCCTCAACAGCTCGGACCCCGGCGACAAGTACACGCTGTTCATGCGCGCCACGCAAATGGACGTCGTCATCATCGAGCACAACAACGCGATCGAGACGCGGGCACAGGGTGAGCAGGGGACGGCGGTCGGCGCTACTGCGCAGTCGAGCTTTCTGTTAAGCTTTCTGTTAAGCTTCGAAGAAGTCGAGCTTTCTGTTAAGTCTGTGCAATGAGCTCCGAAGTCGAGCCGTTTCCTTCACCTCGTAAGGTAATAGAGATGTCGGCGGGTACCCGCGGGTTCCCGGGCACTTCTGGTACCCGGGTACAAATCAGTACCCGCGGAACCGCCCAAAACAAAACAAAAAAAATTTTTTTGAACAAATTTTGAAAAATATAATTTTGTGCGCGACTGTACAAGTCACTATGTATGGGTTGATTTGTACAGCTGCCGCGAGCATGGTCGGAGCATGGTCAAGCTCATGGCCCAAGGCATGCAGAGTGCAGAGTGGCCTGGAGCCACTTGAACCTGTCCTGACATGTCTCTTTGTATGTTTACTAGTTTCCAGTATGTAGTTTCTAGTATGTTTACTAGTTTTCCAAGGCCAAGCTGAGTGTGGGGTTAGGGTAGTTTGTTTATGACACCTAATCCCTTTGTATGGTTTCACCTCTCACAAACATGATTGACTGCTTCTTTTATTGGGGTAATAAAGATAAAAATCATGTCTGATAATATTATGCTGACTTATTCATAAACATCTTGTCCACGCAAATTATTTCATTATCTCGAACAACCCTGCAAGTTACAATATTCCATGTTGGTACACACACAAAAAAAAAAATTTGTAATTTAAAAAAAAAAAAAAAATTTTTGGGATTTTAGCTAACCCAGGTCCCGCGCGGGTACCCGGGTAATGGCCACGAGTACCCGGGTACAATTTTTGGTACCCGCCGACATCTCTATAAGGTATACACTTTCCAGGCCACACCTTTCGTCGGATCGCGACGAAACCTATATTTTCGGAATCTTCACACTTGGGGCAACCAATTGAACCATTTTTAATTCGCAAGATTCACTCGTCAATTACTAACAAGAGTTTTAAAATAACCTTGTTTAGCCGGTAAATTGAACGATGTACTCAAGGGTAAATTCCAGACAAGAATTTACCTCTTACCGTATACACTTTCCAGGCCACACCCGTTATCCGATCGCAACGAAACAAATATCTATGGAATCTATGTACGGGTCGCTCGGCCTCTCATCTCCCTGGAGATCCCCCTTGTCCTACCCGGCGAAGCAGGGAGAATGTGTGACCGAATAGCTCAGTTGGTAGAGCACCTGCCCGGCAAGCAGGAGGTCCCGGGTTCGTATCCCGGTTGGGGTGCACATTTTTCCAGCTTTGCCTCCCTTCCATCAATTGCATACTGGTAACTGCTTAAACCAGTAACAATTTCCTCTCATCTATGGAATCCTTACACTTTTGACAACCAATTGAATATTTCAGAACCTCGAAATATCTCTTGGAAATCCATAAAAAGTTGAATTCAATTAGCCTCAACAACCATCAAGGAATGGCCTTAACTCGTGCGTTTGCGCAAAACTCACTTACTACTTCACTTGAACACAAAACAGATTATTAGTTCTTATTACACATGATTTTTGATTTCCAACGAAGCAAACACATATTCTCTAGCCATGCATCGCCATCTTCTTTTCTCCAAACTAAAACAATACACTATCTACTATCTACTAACTCTGACATTGAGAGTGCGTAGGTTTTCTGCGCCGTGGTATGATGGTAGTTGTGGTTTTTTGATTTGTGCTCTTTTTTGAACGGACTGCGGTCCTGAAAAGGACCTGTTAATCCGGCGTTTCGGCAGAGGTCGCTCTGCCATCTTCAGGGTGAGACTGAGTCTCACTTAGTCTTACTGAGTGTCACCGGTGATACTGAAGTCTCACCGTGAAGATGGCAACTACCTACTACACAACTACCAACTCTCATTGACTACTTGATACTAAATTCTAGCTCATGTCTGGAAATTTTGTGCCTGCATGACCTTTCCTTCTCTTTTCTCACATTTTTAAAAGTATTAACACCACACTATACGTTCCACATTCACTTTTTTCTATCCGCCTCAAACAATCACAAATACAGTAGCATTTTTTATGTTAAATGTTTCCCACAGCCTTCTAGCATTATAAATGGCCTTAAGAGCCAATGTATAACGGCTCCAGTTACAAGGCTGTGCAATGGTCAACTCAAATTAATCCTAGAGTATTTATTTTCAAAGCTACAGAAATTGTGTTAACATTGCTAACATCATCACTGACTGCCAAATGGACCACTGGTAGCTGGCTAGGATTTCCTAGTAATGACTCTTGACAAAAGAGCTCAATGGACCTGTCAATTTAGCCAGCTAGCTGTGTTGCACTTGTCGGGTGGTCTAGCATACTACACATATGACCTCATACACGGTTTATGCTCGTAACGCGTAATATAAGACCTAAATCCTGTGCCAGCCGAACACGCACCACTAGACTATAAATACCCTTCAAGGCGGCTTGTCGGTTTGACATTCACCTCTCCTGAAACTTCAACATTGCTCGTGCCAATGAGCGTAAGGCTGGGTTTACAGCTGGCAACATCAGTGACACGATGTCATCAACATTGGCTCTGCACCAATCAGCCATGGCAGAGTCGCGAACGTGACGTCATGCACATCCAGAGTATCTAGTTGGTGCAGCGCCAATGTTAATGACATCGTGTCACCGACATGGCTAGCTGTAAAGCGAGTTTTATGATAAACTTATACGAGCTATGAAAACCACGGTGATTGTGCGTGCCCAGCTTTGGTGGCGCTCAACGAGAAGGAGGAGGTGCTGGCCCAGCTGGAGAAGGTCATGCTCGAACGGAAGGCGCGGTTCAAGGCGCTGAAGTCGGTGCCGGACCAACGTCGCCGCATCGAGGACCTCGAGAACCAGATCGTCTGGGCACAGGTACGAGTGCGGGCCGGACCGTGGCACATGATTTTGTTTTTTAATGTGGAATGTGTCCGAGTTTGCTTGTCCCCTTACCCGGGGCAGCGGGAAAATGCGTGCCCGGATAGCTCAGTCGGTAGCGCACCTGCCCCGGCAAGCAGGAGGGCCCCGGGTTCGTGTTTCCGTTTGGCTGCGCATTTTTCCAGTTTCCCTTCCTTCCTGTTTGAACTAGTTTCCTTCGCTTATGCCACCCCCGTTGGCATGTTACTTGGGTTGTTCCAAGATATAATTATCGCTTTGAACGGTGCGTAATTGAGTTTAGAGATTTTAAAGTTTTTAGTTTAAAAAAAGTCTGCACAGAGTCAGTTAAACTGTTAAAAACCAAAGCGGCGCGTTTAAACTTGGAAACGCAAACACTGGTGGTAACTGTTAACTGTTATCGTAACCATGTAATATCAAGTCAGTCATGTTCTTAGGGTCGACCCACAATTGACATAAGACGGACGCGGAGCACGGAAGCGGAACGCATAACAAAATTAAACCTTCAGTTTTGGGTCAGACTGCCCACAATAGACATAAGCGGACTGCGGAGCGTAGTGCGGATGCGGAGTGCGGAAGGAGATGGTTATATTTTAACTCCTTATGTAAACCTTCCGACGACCAATCAGAACGCCCGATCCGTCGGCCATTTTATTTTCACAGCCTTCTGTCACTCCTCGTACCTACATTCAAAATAAAAAATTGCTCTGGATCGTTGACCTTTATAAATTTAAAGAGCATTTTGTAATGACATCGGCTGTCTCGAAGTCGAAGTAGTGGGCGCACACCCCATCAACGAGTTGTTCGTTGATCCTCTATATATGCCACCCACCTATCCATAAGCCACCAGTAAAACAAGAGTAGCTTTTCCAGCTCATCCATGATACGTTTAAAAATCACAGCTATTACCGTAAGATTGAATAATGATGCAATATTATGATAACATTTATTTCCAACTATCTGTCAAATGCTGAACGCCGTTTTGTATGCAGAGTTGCCAGACTGGGGGACTTTTCGCACATTATGGAAGAGCAATCTGGCAACTCACAGCCTTGAGCGAATCATATACAGGGGGCTGTGCTCCATCCGCATCCGACAATTGTGGGTCAGCAGCTTTTGCCACGCTATGCTTGTGCTTACGCGCTCCGCTTATGCTTCCGTCTTATGTCAATTATGGGTCGACCTGTAGATAAGAGATCATTGCCTTCTTGAAAATGCAGAATTAAGAGGAAACGAAACTCTTGTGTTTTCGTCGTACGCGGCGGTTCACGCGGGAACTTCTCCTGGCCACAAATACTAACACAGAGTTTTGGAAAAAAATACATTTGTAGTTGAAGGGTTGTTGGATGTCGGATGGTGTGTTAGGTTATTATACTCTTAAAAATTACAGAGGTGTACATTTTCAAAAAGTGCCTAAAATACCATATTTGCGGCATTTATACGTGGCTCGTATGGAAAAAGTTTACCATAACTTGTATTAAAAACTACCATCCGACATCCAGTGATTCTTTCCCAGTCTATGGTTTTTTTCCCAGATTTGTACATTATTAATTGTTGGTGTAGGAAGGTCCCGCGTGAACCTCTGCACCGACCCCTGGCCATCTCGGCGTGGCTTGTGAATCCAATCGTTTTCAACGCTCTTAATAATTATACTAAAAATGTCAACAAAGACATCTGCAGCCTAGAGTTGCACTCCCGTAACGGCTTTCAATGATCCAACCTGATGCATAGGGAGTTGCCCATGCCCCAACGGTCATCGATGATCGAAGGCCGAACATCTACGATGCGTGTCCCGACCCTAACCGCGTTTGGCGCTCGCTCGCAGGTGGTAGACAAGGAGGCGGAGTTGGCCGCGGCCGAGGCGGTTGTCGCCGCGGAGGAACGCAAGCGCGACGAGTTGCAGCGTGCCGCCGAAGGCCACGGGACGCAGGACCAGGAAATGAAGGAGCAGCACAGGTACGTGGCTGGCGGACCGAGCGCTCGCGGTCTCTGGCAGGTCGCAATGTGTGAGGAAAAATTAATTTGCCCGCGTGAGATCTAACTGGCAACGCTGATCGTCTAAACTACTTTGCGTCTTCTTCTGATATTGCGTTTAAAGTTCTTAGTGGCATGGACCGTCGCTGGATCATCTGTGTGTGGATTATCGAAGAAATTTACCAACAAACAATGAAGTTGAGGTTATCAGATTTCATTCAATGAACAACTACAGTTCCAGGGTCAATAACAAGTGTGGACAAAAAATGCCACATGAAAAGCATTGGTATTATCTGCCCACGCTTGTGATCGACTCTGGAACTGTAGTTGTCCATTATTTTATTATTCCTGGGCTAAGGGCGTGTCTGAATTGATTTGGTCTCGGTCTCGCGTATTTGGTCTAGGTTCTTGTCTACTTGGTCTTGGTAACCTCGTTTGTTTCATACCTGACATAATCACGGTTCCGACCGCCATTCGATGACAGGCAAGTCACCGAGACCAAGTCTGCGTGACTGCATCGTCCAAGTCTGCCATGCGGTCTTGGTCTCGGTGGCTTTGCAATTCGGACAGTACTTTTGACGTCATTTGTCTAGAACGAGTGCGCCAGAAAACGGCCATTACAGACACGGCCTAAGTATAATTGATTGATTAGCGGAGCGAGCGGAGTTAAATCTTCAATTTCACTACCTCCAAAAAAAGTCACTTGTATATGTTTTTTTTTTGTATGTGTGCTTGCGCGCGCTCTACAGACCAACGCCTAGACCGATTTCGATGACATTTCAAAGCACCTTACTTCGTTCTCAACTTGGACTAGTCCAGAGTATCGACATCTGACCCGCCCTTTGCCCTACCTGTCGCTGGCAGGGCCCTCAAGGAGCAGCTGGAGGAAGTGCGGCGCAACATGGCAACACACGAGGCGCGCTTCGCCGAGGCCAAGGCGGCGCACAACGAGCGCAGGGAGGCGGCGCAAGCGGCGCAACGCAACGTGCAGACGAAGAGGCAGCAGGTGAAGCGGCAACAGGACAACGTCACGGCGCTCAGGCAGGAGATCCAGCGTCTCGAACAGGTAACCAATGCGCATCTACGCTTTCGAGTCCGTGGGCTGAGCCTGTCGGATTCTAAAGAGCCGTGTGTATTGCGAATCCGTCTCGTTCTCGGCCTCTCAGAGCGTTTCGGGCTCCGACGGTCCCAGCCCTGAGGGCTCCAAAGCGCAGTGTGCATTGCGAATCCGTCTCGTTCTCGGCCTCTCAAAGCGTTTCGGGCTCCGACGGGCCCAGCCCTGAGGGCTCCAAAGCGCAGTGTGCATTGCGAATCCGTCTCGTTCTCGGCCTCTCAGAGCGTTTCGGGCTCCGACGTGCCCAGCCCTGAGGGCTCCAAAGCGCAGTGTGTATTGCGAATCCGTCTCGTTCTCGGCCTCTCAGAGCGTTTCGGGCTCCGACGGGCCCAGCCCTGAGGGCTCCAAAGCGCAGTGTGTATTGCGAATCCGTCTCGTTCTCGGCCTCTCAGAGCGTTTCGGGCTCCGACAGGCTCAGACGGGCCCAGCCCATGGGCTCGAATGCGTGCAAAAATTGTAGTGTGTACTGGTTGCTAGCTTGGAGGAGAGGGGAATGTCTGAAATCTGGAGGGTAAAGGGTTTGGTTCCTTGGTAATATTAAGTTCTTTCATTCATTGTTCATGGTGGTGATTGGATTAAGCTTTCTTTGAAATTTCAAGGGATGTTTTGAGATTTGAGGATGGTCAATTTGTTGCCAAGAGTTATTTGTTACTTCCAATATGAATTGAAATCGAATCAAAATCACTTTTTCATGCCTTTTATCACAGTAAGGGCCATCATCATTGAAACAATCAGGCAAAAGGCATGCAAAGTTGACAGCAAGCGTTGCAGCGGAAAGTATACTCTCTGGTCCCGCTATCCCCCTCAGAGCACCGGGCCCGACTACATGGCTCGTCGCGCCGAGCAGCGCGAGAAGTCGGCACGGTGCGAGCAGCAGCTGGCGCAGGCGCAGGCGGCGCTGCAGACGAGCGAGCTGCACATGGCGCAGCTGCGCGACAACGAGGAGCCGCTGCGCGAGCAGATCCACGCCGTGCGCTCGGAGCTGAACGAGGCGCAGCGCCGCGTGGACGGGATGGAGAGGGAACTGCAGGTAGGCGGACGACCGCGCAGGGGATTCGACGTAGAGATTTGCGTGCTACTCGTTCTGGCACGGGATAATGAGCGGGTCTCTGAAATTAGGCATGCCTTTGGGTACTCGGGTCGGTACCGGGTAATGAGAAACCCGGTTCCAACTTTTAGGATCCGGGTTTTTCCGTCAGCGAATGCACCCGGCTGTACCATGCCGCGCCAGCTTGAATCATGGCGGCAAAGTTCCCCTCCCGACTCCCTGCCCGTATAGCTTCCCCCACTCGCACTACCCCACCCCACCAAGCAGCTGATTGGCCTCTAGAGTCCCGCCCCTCCCGGCCAGTTCAGCATCCCCTTCACCCAAACGGTGTCTCGCACGATTTCAGTGACAGTCGACTGCCGTCTGTCGTAGCAGAAGGATGTTACGGTCGTGGCGAGAAAAATACTTCCCATGCCTAGCACCAATTCAGCATCGTGAAAGATGAGAGAAATGTGGTGTGCAAGGAAATGGGAATGCAAGAATAAGCTCCTACACATTGATTTGTTAATTAGAACAAAAACTAAAGGCATGCTATACTGAATAATTTTTGCAACCCTGCTTTAAAAATTCCTTTTCATTTTTTTTCTTTGTGGTCTGAGGAACCAGGTAGGATCCGGGTATTGAATCCGGGTACCCGGTTCCGAAATTCACTACCCGGAGGCATCCCTAGTAAAAATACTGTTTACATGTACAATTTTTTGAGATCCAAGTTTTTCTTACCTTGGCACTTAAAAAAAATATGTATATGTAGTTCAACCCAGACGTTAATTGCCAAAATCAACCCTTACTTGCTCAGGGGTGACAACTTACTCAGTAGTTATGTCATTCACAACAACAGTAACATATTACACCAGCCAAATGTGGAATTTAAACAATTGTGTGATTTTTTTGTGCTGGCCTGAAATTAACAGACTTTGGTCTAAGAGGGACATTTAAAACAACAAGTGTTAAACATACGAAATTTATTAAGAAGGGCATTGTACACACCAGTAAGCAATGGATGAAAGGGTAGCAAAGCTGCAAAAATATAAAATGGAACCGGGACAAGGAACATCCCGATGACCAACCAACGACTTAACCGACCGAGTTCCTGCCCGCCGTCCCCCAGAGCCTGTCGCGGTCGAGCAACGCCCTCTCGCTGTACGGCGCGCACGCGGTGCCGCTGCAGACGCGCATCGACGCGGCCGTCTCGCGCGGGGAGTTCTCGCGGCCGCCTGTCGGGCCGCTGGGCCAGCACGTGCGGCTGCGCGAAGGCAACGCCGCGTGGGCCTGCGCCATCGAGCAGCAGCTCGGCGGCCACTTGCGGTCGTACGTCGTCAACAGCGCGCAGGACAGGTCGGTCGGGCGGGCGGTTTCGACCCTTCGAGCCGATCCTTTGAGCGGCGGTTTATGGCCGGTTTCCGTGCGTGATTTGACCTCGCACTGGATACACTTAATAGGCCCCACCTTTTGTTGGATTGCTATGGAACCTTTATTCATGGAATCCTTTTTCATTTGACTTCCAATCCATTCGGCTTGCTTCCTGTGAAGAATTTACCTCTAACTGGATGCACTATATAGGCCACACCCTTTGTCGGACCGAAACGAAACCTAAATCAACGGAATCCTCACATATTTGACAACAAATTTTGAATCTCGAAAACCCTCGTGGATACGGGAAAAAGGCTTCATTAAATCACCATCAGTTATCATAATGATCTTGAGTGAAAACCTTGTCTGCCAAGGAATTTTTGCTGACCGTTTTCTTTCCGTTTGCAGAGCGAAACTCTTCCAGCTGATGACCGAAGTGATCGGCAACCGCAGGAAGCCGACAATCATCAACAGTCGCTTCCAGGAACGCGTAAGTGGTTCGCCCTTTGTTCCGCAAACGCATGGCCTGCGGCAAAACGTTCAACCTTAGGAGAACCTCACTCTGACGGTCCTTGTGGGATGAAACTGACAACGTACAATCTTGACAGAAGTTTGTATGAAAATTCCCTTCACCTTGAAGCCTTAAAAGTAGGCGGGAAATAATCCAAGGACTCCATTACTGCTGCGAATTTTCATTATATCTGTTTCGCTTCCTCTGCTGATTATCGCTACACAGTTCTCTCTCCCATAACTTCGTCAGTGATGTACTCACCTAACTAGCAACAAAGTTTATCACAAAAGCCAGTGCCCCTATAAGCAAAGCATTCTATTCTTAAGTTATCGGCTAGGTGTCTGGTTCATATTGCAACCAAACATCTGCAGGTCCTTTGCACAAACTGATTCACCATCCTGGTTCGGCCTTCTGTGATTTCCCTCGATGCTTGCATTGATTTTTTTAAGAGTCTGTACGTTCAACTGTTTCCAAACAGTATGAGAATGTTTAGACTTAAATTATTTATTTTATTATTTTATGAGTTTATTATTAGATTAGATACAAGTATCAGTTGCCAATATAGAATTACATTTACAGGTTGAATGTACAGAGTTACAAAGTTGTATAATATGTTCAAAGTAATATAACAAATACAAATTTCAGTTCAAGATGGTATTTAGCCAAAATGATCAGAAATTGTTGCCATGCTGGCTTTGGGCAGCTCGTTCCAGAGACGGATGCTTCTGCCCAGAAATCCGTGTTGGCCTGCCATGGTTTTGTACTTTTTTGGGTAGAATTTCTGGGCATGGTCGTTTCGCCCGAAGAAAGTAGGTTTGGTGAGGAGGTGGGCCAGGTCGCACCAGGCTGGGTGGCCTATGACGATCTCATGTAGGCACCTCAGACTGGCCCGAGCTCGCCTCTGGCTGAGAGTCTCCCACTTGAGAGCAGTTAGGGTGCTGCTGATGCTCAGGCTTGGTTTGTTTGTATCGTGGTTCCAGCGGCGATGGTGCCCTAAGACATACCTCACTGCCTTACTTTGGACAGCCTCCAGGGATTTGAGATAAATAATGAGATAAAGAAATAATGAATAAATAAAAAATAAATATACGGCATACATTACAGCTACAGTGCAAGCAAGGTATAGGTTTTAGCACACCTCTAAACTCCATTTCACGTTAAGAGTAAGAGTGGATTTGCATCTGCTAAGAAGACCTCCTGTTGCTAAACAACAAGCTAAGAGTTTCAAAAGTACAAGCCATGCCTGGAGCTGGATGAAAGGCTCTGTGGGCAGTTTTGGAACTCTGGCTCGTGCCTAGCAACGGCGGGTCATCGAAAAGGGTGCAACGCCGCTCACCCTAATGGTGCGTTCAGTGCTCCGCAAATTAATTCGCAGAGGGAATTTGTGCCGAATTCAGCCACTCAGAAGCCTGGATGTGGCCGCGCAAACTTCCAATGCGAACTAGTTCATCGAATTTTCAATCTTCAACCATGTCGAACTTTTTTCTCGGCAAACTTATTTGCGGAGCACTAATGCTTCGTTTCCTGTTTCGCTTTGCGAGCGTAGCGCCGCGCGCGCTACGAGCGTTGCTTGTAGTTTGACGTTTGGCGCCTAGCAAAATTAAATTGTCACTCTTGCCACAGCTAGCTAAACACGCGGAATCACGGTCGGTTTGTAGCTCATCGAGATGGCTATGGGGGCGGGGCTAGCGAAAAACCCAGCGCAACGCTTGGAAATGTTGAACCGAATTCAACATTTCTGGCGCAGCGATCGCAGCGATCGTAACGCTCCGACCTTGGGCTCTGATTGGAGGACGCTCACACCGCAACGCTCACAACGCTCGTAAAGCGAAACAGTAAACGAGCCTTCAACGCACCCTAACGTGAAAGCAGTTGATTTCCGCTAAGTGCGCTCGGTGTGCCGACAGAAACACGACACGGCGCGCAACCAGGTGGTGGCTCCGCGCGGCTCGAAGGCGCTGCTCGACGTCATCGTCATCGACGACGTCCAGACGTTTAACACGCTGGTGGACCAGGCGCAGATCGAGAAGGTACGGCGTTCGCCATTGAGCAAACCCATTTTCCGGGAACGTCTCTTATCGGGATTTTGGATGGTGCATTCAAATACGGTGCAGACAGGGTTGGTGAGGCCCAATAGGCGACGGGGAAAATGCCCGAAGGGCCGGTAGTTTCTGGGCCGGTAGACCGGCTGGGGACCGACCTCGTGGTCGAGCGACGACGTTTCTGTAGGTGTAATGAGTGTTTCGGAAAAGCCGGGTGACGTATTTAGTAGGGAATGGATTTTCCCGAAGGCCGGTCTTTTTTCTGCATTGCCCGGGCCGGTTTGTCCTCCCTATCCAACCCTGGTTGCAGGTTAATTAATCGAATCGATTAATCGTATGCGATGGACACCCCTAATCATAATCATTAAAATTTAATGAAGCCTAGGGTAAAAACTAAAAAGTAATTTTGGTTCCTTTGTTCAGACCGTCTACGTTAGTCTACCTACCACTCTTGACAGAGTAACTAGTGTAATACGTTACGAAACGTCAGGAAACCAGCTAGGCTCTACTCGGCATTAAAAACCCAGCATGAAATAGTTTTTTTGAAGGTACAGGGGCGTGGAAATTACCCGCACGTCGCGCCATTTCCGCAGTAAGAGTTGGCGCGGCGCGCTCGGTGCGTATGCCGTCCGATCGAAGACCGATGTCCAGTCTCGGTGCGTGACGACGACCCGTCTTGCGCAGGTGCTGCTGATCCCGACGCAGGACTTGGCGCTGACGATGATGAAGCGCGCGGAGACGGTGCCGCGCAACTGCGCGCGCGGCGTGCTGCCGTCGGGCGACCTCTACTACCCGGCGCCGGACTTCCGCACGTACGCCGGGCAGCGCCAGTACACGGCGCGCTACCTGCAAGTCAGCGCCGCCGACCGGATCAGGTGCGTTCGGGGGATTTTGTCCGGTTCACGTTTCCCACAGACTTCTAGCAATACAATGGTCACAGTTACTATGTTTTGCTACGCTGCGCTGGGCTAAGCATGTAGCTCTCAGAGACGGATGTATTCCGCAGTACCTATCCTAAAAGCGGGCGGTTGCCATTAATGCAAGTTACGGGCTTGGGTCCTCCTGATGTCAGGTCAGGTGCTGTGCTTCTTTAACTGAGCCATCCTGGCACACAATCTCATGCAAAAATTGGGGGGTAAAAACTAGCATCTCGGTATTGCAATCATTGGCAGAGCGAGTGAAACAGATGACAAAGCGAACCGTGTTTCCATTCCGCGACTGCCTGCACCATGATTAGCTCGTAGGTGGCATGTGCAATCAGTGTGGTCCTTGTGCTTAGCGGAGCCGTTTGGGTGGGAACTCGAGCTACACTTGGTGTTGATTCAATGTAAAATCATGTTACTGAGGCCAGCACTTACAGAAGTGCATCTCTTCATTGTGTTCTCATTTATTTTAGCTTGTCTTTGAGGGAGTAAAAATATTTAAGGAGCACTCTTCCTGTAATATTTTGCATATTATCCAATTTTAACATTGCTAGATTCTACGGATGAGCTATGCTGCCGCTAAAGGGGAAACTAAAAATGAAACAATATTCTTTGTGAGCTGCTGGTTTAAATATATCAATGTATAAATGATATGTTAAAATCTTTGACTGTTAAGTGGGCTTCATTGCCACCTGGGATTTACAGCAGTATTTGATCAGCAACCTGGCCACACCTTGTTAATTTATTCTTTGATAATATTAAATATTAGTAGCTGCATTCAACATTACCATTTAACTTTTTGTCAGACTTTCTATGCAATCAATGGTTCGAATTAAAAAGAAGATCGCAACAACATGGGGTAGCATTGATGAGTTCACGAAGTGGTATGTGATTCACAATACTAAAAGAAATTTTGTTAAAACATAGAGCAATATGAATTTTGTTGATTTTAGATAACTAAACTATTCTTTGCAGGCTTGTATCAAATGAAACGAGTGACTACTTTGTAAATACCTAGCAGACCAATGTGCCAAATTCCGAAACTCCTTCGTACGGAATGAAAAAGCCGGATCTTTCAAAGTACAGCGAACAAGGAAACACGGAAGTCCCTCTGGTCACGGAGCAAAGCATCACCCTGTATCTGAAAAGGTTGGTTGATTTGATACAATGCAATTACAATTTACAATGCAATGTTTGCTTATTAGTTATTATTATTAACATATTGTTGAAGATACGTTGTCACGTAACTGAGTAGGTACATGTGATTGGAAAATAGCAAAGCAAAAAGTATTGCAGCTTTTCAGAAGTTTGAGTGGCTCTTGCAAGAAAAGCTTTTGGTAAGTTTTCGATAAAGCCTTTTTCACGCAAGAGGTTTTGATGCACTCGTTCTCACAATCCTGCTTCTCCATCTGTGAAGCCGCATCCTGGCTTTCTTTCCCTTCATAATCATCTGTTGTATATTAAATTTCTTAGACTCATGCCTACTATATCCTATCTTTAGCAGTAGTTTTGAAACAAACTACTTCTAACTGGGATTTGAATGCTAAATCAAAAGTCTCACTGGTTTCGCGACGTTTCGTAACAATGCTAGTTACTTTATCAGGGGTGATAGCTTGACTGCTGGTGGTAGCTCTGCTGTACAGTTATGTGATCAAAGAGGTCGAAATTATATTTCGCATTCTAATCTTTACCACGTTCATTTAGGTTGGGAAAAACAATCTCTCCGAAAGCGAGATCCATACATGCGACTGATGACTTGGAGTGTGCATATTTGGAAGAGGACCCGGAGTCGGGCGGCTGCGTCCTGGCCGGCGACATCCACCCTCTACCGAAACGAGTTAGGCAGACCACGAGCATCCATCTCATGGCGTACCGTAGCCGGAAGGTCTCCGCGAAGATCTCCGCGGACGGGGAAGTAGTGGAAACCCGGTGCTTTTGTGAGGCGGCGGCCGACTCTCGCGCCAGTTGCAAGCACGTGGTTGTTCTGCTTCTTCTTGGGAAGAAAATGACGCGTAAAGTTCCCGTGAAGACCGCGTTTTCTAGCGTCGATACGCCGGTACCGTGCCGCAAAAGTGAGCGTCCGTCCAATGGGGTTCCGGTGAAGCGCAGTGATTCGACGACACGAAATGTTGATCGAATGCGTGCGTCTTTCGATCCGCGGCCGCCGGAACTGCGGTACGATCCGGGGTACACGGACTTTGTTTTTAATTTGGCGACAAATTATGCCTGCTAATCGTACGCTTGTGGTAACGGAGACGGTAGTAAAAAGTCCATGCCGATCGTGCAACTGATTCCTCCGGCGAACCAGTATGCGATTGGCCATGATCATTCTTATGCAGTCAAAGTTGTAGATGTTAAAGAAGAAGACTGTGAGGTTTGAATCTCTATCTCAAAAATCGAATATATTATTTGACTCAGCTTGGATTTATTCACCAACGTTGTTATTAATTGTTGATGATATTATTGATATTCCTGATGTTTCTGTGTATTTTTTTATTTTATTTAACTAATCCGTTGTGCTATTTGAATGAATACATGAAGAATAATATATGCCTACTGTTTATTGCATTCAATCTTATGTGTTTTCTTATTTTTTTGCCCATTCCCAACCTACTTTTCTTTTTGTTATGGCATGGCACAAAAAGTGCATGTAGGTTTGCTAATTCTTATGAATTTATCTGTTTACAATGGCAACTTAACTTATGGCAAGCCAATGCTTACGTTGGGTGTAATTTTTAAAAGTTTGTTGTAGACAAGCTTAGAGATTTGCGTATTCCAAACATTACTAATTCTTACTGCCAAGTCGATTGTAAACCAGCCTTTAATTCTTGCTTAAAATTTGTGCGTTGTCGACCCAATTATCCGCCCGCGATAAACTTTTGCTGGCAGTAAAAATTACATATTAATTCCGATGCTACGTTAGTAGATGTGCTTTTAATGTCACGTATCGATGCTAGGTTATTAGAATTGCGTGCCCAACCCAACCCAACGCAGGGGACGATTTTGCAGAATAACAGCCAACGTGTGACTTATGCCATCGCGGAAAAATTGGAAAATTCCGTCGTGCCCCGGCTTACACATATTCACAAATTGACTGCATTCGACCATCAGGGATCTCTAGCACAGCCTCCATATCCTAAGGGGTCTAGCAGCCATTCCCACAGTGGCCCTAGGCTACCTTGACATCTCTATGAGCCATTACGGAAATGAGGGAGAGGTAACTTTTAAGTGACGGTCCGTAGAGCGAGGCTGATCAAGAGCTTTGTCTCCCTACCAAAGCAAACAGTGTCTCCATCCTGCGACCGTTGGCATAATCATTATCAAACAGTAGTTAACTTGTAGGCGAGGGAAACGCCAGGAATCGTCCTGGCGTTACGCCAGAATACACAAGATTACGCTGACGACTTACGAAGACGTAATGAAGACGTGAAGACGGTCGTAATAGACGTGTTCTATATTTATATATGTTGTTTCCAACAGACAAGATCGGAAGCGTGCCGAAAGAATCGTCTTTAAATCACCCAGTCTCACGGCTGCTTGCTGAAAGAAGTATCAACCATTATACCATTGTATATACTGGGAAATTCATGTAAAATATACCAGAAACTATACACAAAAAGTGTATAATGTGGCCCGATCATTGCAGGGACATAGAAGCCTGACTCATGTGCTTTTGCTCTTTGCGCACAAGCCCTACGGATTCTAAAGCGCGGCGTGTATTGCGAATCCGTCTCGTTCTCGGCCTCTGAGAGCGTTTCGGGCTCCGACGGGCCCAGCCCTGAGGGCTCCAAAGCGCAGTGTGTATTGCGAATCCGTCTCGTTCTCGGCCTCAGAGCTTTTTGGGCTCCGACGGGCCCAGCCCTGAGGGCTCCAAAGCGCAGTGTGTATTGCAAATCCGTCTCGTTCTCGGTCTCTCAGAGCGTTTCGGGCTCCGACGGGCCGAGCCCTGAGGGCTCCAAAGCGCAGTGTGTATTGCGAATCCGTCTCGTTCTCGGCCTCAGAGCGTTTTGGGCTCCGACGGGCCGAGCCCTGAGGGTTCCAAAGCGCAGTGTGTATTGCGAATCCGTCTCGTTCTCGGCCTCTCAGAGCGATTCGGGCTCCGACGGGCCCAGCCCTGAGGGCTCCAAAGCGCAGTGTGCATTGCGAATCCGTCTCGTTCTCGGCCTCTCAGAGCGATTCGGGCTCCGACGGGCCCAGCCCTGAAGGCTCCAAAGCGCAGTGTGTATTGCGAATCCGTCTCGTTCTCGGTCTCTCGGAGCGTTTCGGGCTCCGACGGGCCCAGCCCTGAGGGCTCCAAAGCGCAGTGTGTATTGCGAATCCGTCTCGTTCTCGGCCTCAGAGCGTTTTGGGCTCCGACGGGCCGAGCCCTGAGGGCTCCAAAGCGCAGTGTGTATTGCGAATCCGTCTCGTTCTCGGTCTCTCAGAGCGTTTCGGGCTCCGACGGGCCGAGCCCTGAGGGCTCCAAAGCGCAGTGTGTATTGCGAATCCGTCTCGTTCTCGGCCTCAGAGCGTTTTGGGCTCCGACGGGCCGAGCCCTGAGGGTTCCAAAGCGCAGTGTGTATTGCGAATCCGTCTCGTTCTCGGTCTCTCGGAGCGTTTCGGGCTCCGACGGGCCCAGCCCTAAGGGCTCCAAAGCGCAGTGTGCATTGCGAATCCGTCTCGTTCTCGGCCTCAGAGCGTTTTGGGCTCCGACGGGCCCAGCCCTGAGGGCTCCAAAGCGCAGTGTGTATTGCGAATCCGTCTCGTTCTCGGCCTCTCAGAGCGTTTCGGGCTCCGACGGGCCCAGCCCTGAGGGCTCCAAAGCGCAGTGTGTATTGCGAATCCGTCTCGTTCTCGGCCTCTCAGAGCGTTACGAACGGGTCGTTCCGTGCACCCAACCAACTGAAACGTGGCGGCATCGTTCCAGGGACCTGGAGGCTCGTCTGGCGCCGGAACGCGCCTCGCGCGAGTCGTGCCTGGCGCGCGTGGCCGCGCTCGACGAGCGTCTGGCGCAGCTGCGCGGCGAGTCGCGCCACGCGGCGGAGGAGCGCACCAGACTCAAGCGCACGATCCAGCTCGTCGGCACCAAGCTGGCGCAGCTGAGGGACGCGGAGGAGCCGGAAGTCAGCAGCATCTCGACTCTGGTGAGTCGCACTCGGCGCTCTGTTATGGCCGAACTTTGGTGGTCTCTTGAAAGCCTGTGGTTTTGTCATGCCTAGAGATGTACAATTCTCGGGAAGAATCTTTTGGAGAATATTCTCGAGAATTTTCTCAGAAAAAACAGAGAAAATTCTATGAAATGCTAGGTAATTTTGAAAAAGCACGGTGGTGGACTTCGGTCACCCTTCTGCTAACCGACACGGCACGACGTTGCTTAACTCTTGCAGGCCGCCGAGCTCGTAGAGTGCACGGTGGTGGACTTCGGTCACCCTTCCGCTAACCGACACGGCACGACGTTGCTTAACTCTTGCAGGCCGCCGAGCTCGTAGAGTGCGAGGAGCAGCTGGCGGCGGCGCAGCGCGACGAGGCGGCGGCGCTGGAACGCCTCGCGGCGGCCGTCGCCGACACCGATGCCGCCAAGGTCGCGGCCAAAGCGATCGGCGACGAGGCCAAGGAGCTGAGTCGCAGCGAGGCGCCGCTAGTCGTGAGTCGCGCGGCCGCAGACGGAGTTTGCCGCTGGAATATTACCGTCCCCAGTTATTTTATCAAATTTTTATCTTGCTATTTTGTGACTGATCTTACATTGTAAATCCTATCCCTTCAAAACCACTAAACTATGAACCCCAAGCATGCTTTGAGGCTTGCTAGGCTTTGTCGTTTTCCAAACACCTACCAATTTTTGGGTAATACCACAGTAATACTCTTGGCACAAGCAGACCGCGAGCTTGCACCGTGTTCACTCCCGGCTCCCTTCTAGGCCAGGCTAGCTTCATGATTCACCTCTATGGGTCAGTCAATAGACCAGTGCCACAGGGACAGCGCCAACAAAGTGTGTCGAAGGGACAAGGCCAAGCGGTGGCCGGCCCTTGGTGCTGTTGGACGGTAGCAGGCCATCGTGCCGGCACCGGGTCCACCCTCGGCTCCCTTCCAGGCCAGACTAGCTTCATCATCAGCCTGTCATTCACCGACAGCCAATAGACCAGTGCCACAGAGACAGCGCCAACACAGTGTGTCAAAGGGACAAGGCTAAGCGGTTGCCGGCCCTCGATGCTGTTGGACGGTAGCAGGCCTCTGTGCCGGCACCGGGTCCACCCTCGGCTCCCTTCCAGGCCAGACTAGCTTCATCATCAGCCTGTCATTCACCGACAGCCAATAGACCAGTGCCACAGGGACAGCGCCAACACAGTGTGTCAAAGGGTCTTTGCGCTGTTAGACAAGGTCAGGCTGCGTGTCGGCACCGGGCTCACCCTCGGCTGCTTCCTCCCAGGATAGCTTGACCTTGATCCCGTTGGTTGTCCGCGCAGGAGTCGATGGAGCGCATCCGCGGAGACTTGTCCGCTTCCGTGGAGGCGCAGCGCTACCGCGACGAGCGCCTGCGCGAACGGCTGGGGGCGATAAAGGAGGCGCTGAAGGCGGCCAAGGCGGTGCGCGCGGAGGTCGCGCAGCTCGTCGCCAACGCCGAGAGAATCTCGCCGCGGCTGGAGCCGACCGGGTGAGCGTCGCAACGAAACACTTACACTATAGTTCGTCTCAGGTTCCGATGGCAGCAACAAACCGGTTTTCTACAATGTTATAGTATAGGCCCAATGCCCCGAGGCGCTGCCAAAAGAACATGAGACGTACTATATCACAGAACTGTAGTGTTGAAATGATACTTTGTTCAATGATTTCTATAGTAACTTTGATGAGAGTGCGATGGTGGACCGGGCAGTGCGAAAGTCCACAGGCCGCCTTGTTCTGTCTCCTGTTAGCCGAGCCAACATTTGACACGGAGGAGCTCGCTCCTTGAGATGACTGTGAACCTAGGGCTAGGGTCTTGCAAGAAAGGAAGCAAGCTACAGTCTGTGCAAAAAACAAGTGCATGGAGCAGCCAGAAGCTGCACGATTACAGTGTACTGCGAACGGCAGACCTTGGGGCCAGATTGCACGCCGAAAGCCTCGACGATTGAGTGTCAGGAAGCCAAACAGTAGAATTCATTTAAATGGTTAAGGCCATTCATTGATGGTTGTTGAGGTTAATTGAATTCAACTTTTTATGGATTCCCAAGAGATATTTCGAGGTTCTGAAATATTCATTTGGTTGTCCAAAGTGTGAGGATTCCGTAGATATTTGTTTCGTTGCGATCGGATAACTGGTGTGGCCTGGAAAGTGTGTACGGTAAGAGGTAAATTCTTAGCTGGAATTTACCCTTAAGTACATCTTTCAATATACCGTCTAAACATGGTTATTTTAAAACTCTTGTAAGTAAATAACCAGTGAATCTTGCGAAATGAAAATGGTTCAATCGGTTGTCCGAAGTGTGAAGATCCCGAAAAAATAGGTTTCGTCGCGATCCGACGAAAGGTGTGGCCTGGAAAGTGTATACCTTACGAGGTGAAGGAAACGGCTCGTCTTCAGAGCTCGTTGAACAGATTTAACGTTCCCTCAGCCTTCTAGCGATAAAAATAACCATAAGAGCCAATGAAGAACAGCTGTCGAATACGAAACCAGTCTAGCGTTTAAAATCCAGTTTGATTTTTTTCAATCTATTGCTAATGTTACAAAAAACATACATGTTTTTTTATATTGAAGCATTTCACATGAATCATGATAAAGAAAGACGTGTCTGTGAACGTCTCTGAGAGTTTCTAATCGCTCGACCGTTGTGTGCCAGGCCGCTAGCGACGTTGCACGAGAAGCTCCGCCGATTGGAGGCGGCCCTCCGCAGCCTCGAGGAGGACAAGGGTGACTACGTCTCCGTCGGCCAGGAGGCCATGCAGCTCGAGATCAAGGTCAAGACCATCAGGGCCAAGGTGGAATCATCGCAGAGAGTGCTTAAGGTAAGAATTCAACTTGGTTTTTAGTTTTTACCGAACGGGCGGTTCCAGGGTGGCGGTTATGTTACTTTTTACGTGTCGGTATCTGGGGACAACGATTGGTATCTAGCTAGGGAGGGGTATTTCAATTTTATTGGGCTGAGCACTGGAGCCAAGGTCAGAGGCCTGTTAACAAACTCCTGTTTGGCTTATGATGAGGTTGCAATTTTAAACTACTTACGAATCACCATTATTTCTATTACATGTACAAATGTTTTGTATTGATATTAGGGATGTGAATTGACCGGTCAAATACTTTTTTGGTCAATTGACCAGTCAAATTCAAATTTAAACAAAAATTGATATATTGGTATGCGGTTTTATAAAAAAAAAAGGGGGCTTGAAGGATATAGGTAGGCTACAATGGGTGATTTTTGACAAGACTGTATTACAGTAATTAGTTTACTGACAAATACATAAAAAATTATTATGATATACAATTAAAAATGGCAATAACTGAAGAAATGTGAGGAGTCCTCCTAAGTAGGTTCTTTTTTGTGTGAGGGTAGGAGGGCTGGGGGGCGATTGTGTAACTTTGTGATTTCAAAACCATTCGTTTTCAATATCACTGCCTTTGGTTTAACACGGGCAGTGATTTGCAATCAAGTGATTTCGAGCCAAATCGAACGAAATAAAGTTACACAATCGCACCCCTGGTCACAAATCTGTGGCCATTAGGAAACGGGTTTCGAAACGAAATGACCTCAGAATATCACCTTGAAGTCAAGTTTCTTGCAAAGCCCTCGCAGTAGCTAAGGGGGCACATTCCCCAAATTTCATGGCAATACCGTCTGGTAGCTACGTTTCTTGCGAAGTCAACGGAGCGTGTGTGGGGTTGGCGGCCGTAGGCTTCAGGGGCGGAGCCCCTAGTCTATTGTAAACTTACAGGAAGACAGCAAGATGCAGTTATGCTATTGCTGCCACGAATTGCATGTTTCATCGATTAAAACACCATAAATAATTGTATAAATGTCAAGTGTATATTTTGGTCAATTGACCAATAATATTTGACCGGTCAATTGACATGGTGCATCCCTAATTGATATCTCCTTGGATGCCACAGTTTTAAATAAGGGCAACTTTTAAGCCAAGTCCATAAGCTGCTTGTGCTACAACCCTATACACAAACTTGACTTGGCCTGGAAGGGAAAACAGAAGGCTCTAAGGGCTGCTCCTTATGTCTGGACTTGTCCTTTGTAAAGCAAGCCTGCAAAAATTAAAAACAATTGGGTTTTTAGTCCTAAATGATCAATCTACGTTTTACAGTCCCTTCTTTTGTGACGTCATAAAAGCCGCTTTTTGGAAAATTGACGAATTCGCTTGAACTGAAATTCTTACCACCAACGCCACTTTGTCACACTAATTTGTCACAGACTGATTTTTTGGCATGAACTATGAGCTCAACTGAAGGTTATTATAATGGAGGAGGAGCAAAGCTGGAAAAATATGCAGCCGAAAGGGACCTCCTGCTTGCCGGTCAGGTACTATTTCATCTGAGCGATCCGGGCACGCATTCTCCCACTTCACCGAGTGTGATAAGGGGATCTCTGAGGGCATCGAGAGGCCGAGTGACCATTATTCCAGCTTTGCTACTTTTGCTACCATTGTATACTGATGTCTGCTTTAACCTGTAACAATGTCCTTCTCAGTTACTAACTTAGGGCCGGTTTTACAAGTGCCTCAACCCTGAGTTAAAGTAGGAGTTAAGTTATTTGTTATGGCAACCGCCAATAGGATGCCGTGGAATTCATCTGTTTCTGAGGGCTAGATGCTTAACCCAGAATTGAAAAATATTGTAAAACCGACCCTTAAGCTGTGTTTACACGGTTCAATGTTTCGTTCAATGCATTGAACTCAATGCATTGAACGAAACATTGAATGCTCTTGAAGAGCCGTTTACACGACTCAATGTTCTAAATTTATTGAAAATGGTGGCACAGCCTTCCAAAATCATTGTTTCAAGAAGGCAGTAACATACCCTTCCTTCTGTCGAAAGGAAAATTGAACGATATTTAGAACACGTCCTAAAAGAGGAAACATTGAATGAAACCTTGAATTCAAGCTTTCATTCAATGATTCATTGAATTCAATTGTTTACACGGTTCAATGCATTGAACGAAACATTGAACCGTGTAAACACAGCTTTATTATAAGAGTATCTTTGGTAAGCCCCTTCGGTGTGCGGAGTGGTGACTGCCTGTCGTGTTCGCAGCGGCTGGGCAAGATGATCAAGGAGCGCGCCAAGATCTACGAGAACGTGCGCCGTCTCGTGACGTGGGTCGTCACGCACTTCTTCCACGTGCGGCTGGCGCAGCGCAAGTACACGGTGAGATGTCGGAGGCACTCCGCGACCCCTACGCTATCGTGTTGAGTCTACCGCTGCTCCATTGCGGCCTAGCGGTTTTGTAACTTGCGCATGCCGTTATCGGTTCTGATGGATAAAATCTAGGGGTGTGCGAATATTCGAAATGGACGAATTATTCGACGAATTATTTTCGAATTATTTGTATTCGAATTTCGAATAGTGATTTTTAAACTATTCGAATTCGTATTCGAAATAGAAATTTTATTATTCGTAAGACGAATAATTCGAAAAATTCGAATAGTTTGTATATGTAGCACCACTGATAAGCAATTTGCTGCAAAAATTCACTTTTAATGTATATTATTCGAACTTTTGGCGAATTACTCGAGCCAAACGAATTAATCGATTCGCTTTGGTATTCGACTTTTTAAAAATCTTTTTATTCGATATTCGATTCGACTTCGAATTATGGTTTTTAAAATATTCAATATTAGATTCAAACCAAGAAAACCACTATTCGCACACCCCTAATAAAATCCCTATTGTTGTCCATGTTAATTTTTTAACTTTGTAACCGAGAACGGCAAAGTCAGAGTTACGAAATCGCAGGGCAGAGCCTTTTAACTGGTGCTTTTATCCATTGTCTCTCATGGCCTTTCTGTTGCTAAACTCCACTTTACATTAAGGTTAGTGGATTTGCATCTTCTTCGAGTACCCAACGCTGCTAGACAGAAGCTAAGAGTTTCAAAACTCGCAAGCCTGGAGGTGGACAAAAGGCTCTACGGGCAGTTTTGAAACTCTTAGCTTGTGTCTAGCAGCAGTGTATCCAAGAAGAAGATGCAAATCCACTCTCCTTCTTAACCTGAAATGGAGTATAGAAGGCAGTGGATAACGTTAAACATAAAAAATCCTACAGTAATGCCCCATCGGTTCTTGTATGACTTTTATTTTGTCTGTTCATAATATAGCTCCAAAGTTACAATTTACTTGAAATTTAAACCAAGCTGTTAATGTTGCAAACCAACAGTGAAAAAGATAAAGTTTTCAAAATTCCTTCACAATGTCAATTCCAATGTTTTCCATGAACGCCTTTGGTTTGATCTTTTGGAAATAAAATTGATTCTCTAGTTTGATATATGATCTTAAATCGACCTGCCTTTTTATCCTATTTGTTGTTTTGTTTAAGTTCTGACTTCTGACTAACGTTAACATTATTAATATGTGGCCTACGTATATTAATATTATTAATTTTATTGTTGTTTTCAACCCTTGTTAGTCAACAACTTACGGTACACAGATGCATTAATCCAGCGATTGCTGGATATTATGTTCATTTCAACCTTTTAAAATATTTATACTTATCTTAACGTGATTTAACCTTCAACCCTGAGGGTGCATTCAATGTTTAAAGCTGCATAATACAACAGCTCTGTCGTCGAATATCTTTCCGAGCATCACATCAACGCCGCGGCACGAACTGCGAAAGCGGGCGAACGTGGACGCCGGGCGTAACTCTGGCCCTCTCCGCGTTCGACAGGGCGAGCTGGACATCGACCACGCCACGCAGAAGCTGACGATCACGGTGGCGCCGGCACACCGCGGCGACGGCGACTCCAGCAAGGACACGCGCACGCTGTCGGGCGGCGAGCGCTCGTACTCGACCGTCGTGTTCATCATGGCGCTGTGGGACGCCGTCGAGCTGCCGTTCTACTTCATGGACGAGTTCGACGTGTTCATGGTACGTGCCGGGGCACTCGGCTTGCTTTTCGCCCAGTGCGCGTTGATTTACGCCTCTTGCGAGCTTTCGAGCCCGACACGCTCTCAGAGGCCGGGAACGAGATGGTTTTGCAGTTCACACTGCCCTTTGAAATTAAAGATTTAATATCTTTCAATAAAAATAATGGTTTTGGTTTTATGAAAAATAACGGTTTCTCTTCATCTTGGGGATTCCTTCTTGGCACACATGTCCCTGGCTGCCATTGAAGATGCCACCTAGCTGTACACACCCATGCTAGCATCGTGCCCTGTACCTTGGCACACATGTCCCTGGCTGCCAGTGAAGATGCCACCTAGCTGTACACACCCATGCTAGCACCGTGCCCTGTACCTTGGCACACATTCCCACTTAGCTGTACCATCCAATGCTAGCACCGTGCCCTGTACCTTGGCACACATTCCCACTTAGCTGTACCATCCAATGCTAGCACCGTGCCCTGTACCTTGGCACACATGTCCCTGGCTGCCATTGAAGATGCCACCTAGCTGTACACACCCATGCTAGCACCGTGCCCTGTACCTTGGCACACATGTCCCTGGCTGCCATTGAACTATCTGTGCCCCAACAGGACAAAGTGAACCGCAAAGTGATCATGGGCATGCTGATGGAGCACGCCAAGGATCGTTTTGGCCGCCAGTTCGTCTTTCTCACGCCGCAGGACATAGCCTCCGTCGCCACGGACAAAGACGTGTCTATCCACAGGTAAGTTGCAGATGCACCAACAGCGTTTGTCCGTACATCCATACATTGTCGGAGATTTAGGCCCGCTTGCTCAATTGGTTCGTTAAATCGTTGTTAAGTAACGATCGGATTTCTTTAACCCATGGAACTAACAGCCTGTCAGACGTTTTGAGTTGTTCAATCGCTTGTTAAAGTGTCGTCAGAATATCAACTGATTTAAATCTTGTCAAGCTCTCTGATTGGTCAACTGTTATATGCACGGCAAATGAACGCTATTCGCACGGCCACCGCCAACTAATTCTGACAGGATTGAGGTATAGCAGGCTGCGCAGGGAAGGCTCATGTTACATAAAACAAAGCAAACCATGGCGGACGTCAAAAAGAGACCTCGAGCGGTGAACTTCTGGCCAAGTGAGCATAAACTTCTGATAGAATTAGTTGTGGAAAATTTTAAAAAAAGACGCCGTTTCTAATGAATTGAATTAAAACGTTTAATTATTATTTGTACCTACCATTACTGTAATATTGTTATACCTAATATACAAGTGATTTCTGAGAATCCAAGATGCAAAAGACGGTATACTCTAGGGAATATTTTTATTGAAGAGAATATAATTGCCAATTCGAGTATAGGTACAGATAATTGCTGTTGTTACTTTATGGATAATTCGGCATGCCGTTGAAAGGCGAACACCTATAAAATCTGCGCCAGATATTAGCATGCTTCCCAAAGCATAGAATCTCGGCGTTAACAGTAGCTGGTTGATGGGTGTAACAGCCATGCTCCTAAAAAATAAATTGTTCAATAATATTATGGAGTACCTAGTCAAAAATTGACTCTCGGCTCAAAAATATTAGTATTCCATTCTGACATGTAGAACAACGTTTGGCCAAAATGAAACATGTAAAACAAAGAAGTGTATGTTCTATTAGATGATGTAGCAAGATATCTTTTAGCATACCTGTCTGTTGCATGTTCCAGGCGATTTTCTATCCGGACCAGCAAACCTAGGACGGTCGGCTTAGACAACCGAAATCGTACAAAAAACTCGACATCATCCAATAAATCAAAATTGTCAATGCGGGGCTTTACCACACGTGGTCGCCTTTGTGGTTGAACTATTTCTAATAAATTTAGATTTTCCTGAACCTCGTCTTCCGAAGACGCGAAGACGAGGAAAAGTCACCCAAACCAAAGTCCAGATCCATTTGTAATAATAGAATGCTTGATTTCTACCACTTCACAATACACTTTCAACCATGGATCAAACAACTTTATCTGAGTAATGAGGATAAAACACACTCAAATTTTCGTCCCTCCATTTTCGTACTTCGCTAGTCAAATCCGTCTTCTCCCTTTTCTGTGTGATTATATTATTATTGGTCAAATTAGCAGCTTAATCCACTTGACAAGCCATTAACCGACCAATTTCGACTGATTAAGTTTACGCTCTGTTAGGACGTTGTTAACGCCTTGCTAGAGCTAACGAACTATTGAACAAGGCAAGATTTGAGTAATTAGCTGATTTTCTCTAACCGAGACCTTAACGAAGTATTGAGCAAGCGGCCCTTAATGTCATTTCACAAAGATATTTCTCGTCAATGCGCTCCTGTCTCTGTATTTCGTATTTTATTGTGCACTACCAGTAGTCGCACCAATTCTACCTGTCCAAACTTCCGATAGTCACAGCACAGAAAACATCAATAAAATCCAAAGAGAAATACGTCGACACAAAGCCAGCTAATTTCTTATTATATTACCTACCTATTTATCTTATGATGACAGGTTAAAGTTATTATGACTCATGACTGAGTCTTGCCTCCCAGAGTGACATGAACGTGACCTCATTTTCAACAATTTGCCTGTGGTATTTGTTGTTTTGATAGACAAGCTTCTTTTGATGTTCAGATTTTACTTTTAGAACCTGATGATTTATCATATGTTTTGTATTGACTTGTTCTTCTTTGTTGTTGTTTCAGGATGGAGGACCCTCGCAATTAAGGAATAAGCGTTGAAATCTCAGGCTGCTATTGACACTTAAGTTTTATATCATTCTTATTGTACAGTAACACCAATTTCCTATTGACATATTTTTAAGTGCCCCAACCATCGAGTATTAATAATCAATAATCATAATATTATGTTCTCCTATGTTGTAATGAGTGGTGGGTAGGAATGGACAATGAATAGCTCGGATGGAAAGAGATAGATGATGTTCTACTACATTTTGTCAATTTGAAGAGAATGGTGCTTGAAGTAGGTATGTTACCAGATTAGGAAAACAAGAATATTTCAGTACAGCTCCTACCTTACATTTCTGTGTTCTTATTTTTTTCATTATTATTTGTTCATTGAACAGTTAGGGCTGAATGCAGAGTTGTCACCGAGTGCCCACCCACACTGAGTCTGCACTCTGTGCACACTGAGTTGGCATTTGCAATGATAAATTGGACAATTTCCTCAGTGTGGACTCAGTGTGAGTGTGCACTCAGTGTCGACTCTGCATTCGGGTCTTAGTCTTTAAGTATGCAAGTGATCACCAGTAGGAGTAGTAGACTTAGGAGAGAACTAAACGGTTGTGATTTTGGCCGATTTCTGCATAGATTGAATATTAAAATGGAGCTTCTTGTGGCGAAATATTAACGTCAATTTTCGAAAAAAAATTCAGGTGTTAAAGAGTTGATGGATGGCTGATGACTGGATGATATAGGATATTTTTTTGTATTTTGAAAATTCCCTCTGCTGTTCAAAATGTATTTTCTAAATGCAACAAAATATAGTATCAGCCATCCAGCAACTCTTTAACAACACGTGTATTTTTTTCAAAATTTTACTGTAATATTTGTAGCCAAGAGAAGGTCTGTTTTAACTTTAAATCAACGCAAAAATGAGCCAAAACCACAACCGTTTAGTTCTATCTTAAAAGCTTTGGAAAAATGTTTGTTATCAACATGCCTCGTATTGTTGGTAACTTTTCAAGATGAGGTCTGTTCTAATTTGTAACATCTGTGTTCCAACAAAGTTAATTGCCAATTCAGTTATTCATTGGTATTTGAAAGGCAAGTGATAATTAGGATTACATTCCACTCTTAGTTAAGTGATCTGAATTCTTTTTTTGAGTGCCAATTAAGAATCAAGTCCGTTTATTGGCTTCTTATTAGTTTATTTTCATGGTTTTCAAGAAACACATTGATCCCACATCAAACTTGTACATTGAAACTTGTAACAGTTTGTTTTTTAAGTGAGTAAATAAAACACGTTGCAAAATATAATTCAGCGGTGTATTTCATATTTGGGCCGTTTTGTTTTAAAAATTGGGAACCTATAGAGCAAAGATACTATTATAAGTAGGCTTCTATAGAGGTATCTTATAACAAAAACATACACAAATCATGAAAACTTTGAATGCAGGTGTAACGGAGTGGTGCGGAGCCACGTTTAGATGGTGGTGTATAGTTCGGTTCTGCTCCGATGGGATTGCGGTTCTAAAAACGACGTTAGTCGACGTTTCCAATCCAATCATCAATTAGTCGACCATTCCAGGTCGGCTTGGGTTCTGGGCGACCGGTGGCTCCTCCCCATCCGGACCGAGTAGAAGACACCGCTAGGTGGCATATAAGCAGCGACCATCGACTGCTAGACAACAGCCCCGAAGATGTCGGCGCCAACGCCAGCAAAACGTCGACTAAGGTCCTTTTTAGGACCGCAAGCTACCATCAGAATCAAACTCTACACCAACATTGAATGTAGGTATTGCACACATAGGTAAAATTCCTATTTATGATAAATAATAATATACAATTAATAAAATATAATATGTTTGAATTTTACCATCTAGGTAAATAAAATACGTACCTACCTCTATAGTAAATGAAGTTGGCATGACATGCATATTCAGGAGGTAGCACCTATGCTCTTTTCGACCACACATTACGTTTTGTCTCCGGGAGAATCCAGGAATATTGTGGCCCATATATATGTAAACATCTACGAGAAACCACTCACTTTATTGTGAATGGAGCTTTAAGCTAAAGAAGAATTAATCATTTCAATTTGTTCAAATTTGGTGAGACTAGAGTGCACTTGCAAGAATTTAACCATATTAATTACTTAAATTCAAACTGCTCCTGCAGTTTAAAAAATCTATTTTTGTAGTCATTTTTCTACGAAGAAGAAAGCAAAACAAAAAATGTTCTATGAAGAAAGAAATGCAGATAAAGATTCTGGGTCTTTGTTGTTTGATCGAGTTCTTGGGTACCTATGCATTGTAACTCACTGGACTTTGTGTGAGATTAGAACAGCCCCAGGTTTCAGTGCAATGCAGAAAATTTTTAATTAAAATTTTTAAATTTATACCACGCAGATTTATCTAACAATCTTAAAAAGATAATTTTACAGGTAAATGCAGTAAATTAGTTAGTAATGCCATGCATAGAAAATAACATTTCAAACTGGATTTGAATTAGTTTATTTAAAACTAGTGCTAAAGATAGGATATAGTAGACATGAGTCTAAGAAATTGAATATGCCATGTATTATTCACTTAGTAGGTACATAGTAACAAGTTAAAAATACTTTTAAGAGTCTTATAGGATACTTTGATACACTAGTTTAAAATATAGCCCAAATGTGTAATACTATAAACTCTTTGCAATCACTCAATCAGTCTTGAAATACTTATGTGCTAAAATTATTTAACGTTTTAAACTCTTTGTTTTGCATTAAGTGTGTATTCCCAAGTTACATTCGAGACAACACACAATTTTACCTGGAACATTATTATTTTTTAACCCAAAATATATGACTTTCAAGTTCAAACCAATTTCTCCTTCAACAATACACCTCTTTTACAACGTGGTCCCCATCCTAGCAGTTGATCACCTCCTTTTCACTAGCCATTTTGTAGACAAACCCGCTGGTCACTCTGACGATAAGAGGCAATCTGGATTCAGAATCAATCCAATCCCAGGCATGTTCCAGTTCCAATTCAGCAGCTCTGACCGCACTCATAGTAGTTGCCTGTTCGTGAACTTGCAGGGTTAAAACAACGGCAATCCCAGGAACTATTGGATTCTCAATATCTGCCAGTCCGTGTAAAAGCAGCTTTTGGTTCTGTCCCACAGGCATTTTTTGAAGCTCCTCCACCACAATGGCTCGGCGAGCAGAAAGATCTTGACGGAAGAGTTCTGAATGATTGAGATCACTTGCTGATACAATCAAGGGCTGTGCAGACTTGCTTAGCAAGTTCGCCGATACACGCCCCAATGCCTGGGCAAGACATGATGTATTTGTTGATGCATCGTGGGTAATTAAGAAAACAGAAAGACGATTGCTTGATGATGTTAGTTGAATGCCAGCAAATACATTGCCCCAAAGTTCATTGCTTTGTGAAGGAAATTGTCTCCTATATGGAGCAATGTCTTCATGATACTGATCTGCCAATTCTGGATCCATCGCCGGCATGTCCCCGTACATATGGCGAACAATGAGGCCAGCTACACCCATGACGAGGACAATGAATATTAACACACCGATTATAGAAAACCAGGCGGAAGGAGATTTTGTCTCCTCAAGCAGTGCATCTTTGTTATTCCTTCTGATATGTTCTTTTTCCTTTTCTTCCTCGTCACTGCTCTCTTCATAGTCTTCAGCGCCAGGATGTAAAGGTCGCCGACGTACAGGCTACAAAAGAAATTGACGTTACTAAAGAGTAGAGTCCAAAAGACAGTAACAAATTAATTTTAATTACTTACGGAACTCATTCCCAGTCTTTTTGATCGTTGTAACAAACGGTCAATATCTTCCTCTTGATCATCTTGAACTTGATCGGGTTGAACATATCGTTTGTCATCAACCAATCTCCTTTTGAATTCGTGTTTAGCCGGGTCCATTATTGTAGTTTTTAGTCTTATGCAAACAAAATACTTTGTATCTTGTTAGTTGCAGTACCTGCCTAACTACTACAACAATTAACAAATTGTATCACAATTTACATAACCTCTCACCATTTGTTAGACAGTCTGACCTCATGTGAAAATGAATAATGTCTATTCGCACGACCGAAGAGTTTCTCGTTAAAGAGCGGTGGTGGGGGGTAGATTCAAAGCAGTAATAACAACACTTTTGGGGAAAATCTGTCTGTTTTAGATATATTAAACCGCAAATGGCGCCGTTGAGGGAAATTTGGGTGGAAACCTCTGCCCTTACCCCACACCCGCTCCCTTACCACTAAAATGACTTTCTTCGAATCACGTATTCGCATTGGAGCTGAGATGTTAAGTAACACTTCCCTTAGTTAGGTACTGGATGGGTGACCATCATGAATGCCAGGCTCTATTCGGTGGAACCTATATAATAATAGTATATTACAAGATACATTCTCTCCCTAATCGTGCTTATTATTATCAATCGACTATCGGCTATTAAGGTACTCGTCAACTAATAGGGTTTTCAGCTGACATAACTTGGAGGAATCCTGTAGTCTCTCGTTGCCGCTTCGGGTTGAAATCCTGTCCAAAGAGTCTTCCTGTCTTCCTTTCTGGGGCATATGGACAGCTCAGAAGAAACCTTGCCACTTTCCAGCGCCCTCTGGATGGATTTATTTCAATTTGCTCGTACAAGAAAAATGTCTTTAGGTGGCTTTGACCTTGAGAGGAATTCTTTCCCTAGTTTTTTGACTGCTATTTTCCACAGCCTCCAAGCAGCTTTCATGCCAATAAAACCACTAGGAAACAATTTTATGTATGACGCTGGTTGTGTGCTCGGATATAATAGAAATTCAATTTGTACTGAATTGTGAATTGATGGCTGCCATGCCGCGAACATTTGCTGTCGCGGTCACGGGCATAGAAAACGATTAACATTTTTTGGCCATTTGCTTCCCCCCGTTCTGGGACGTATCTCACCATTTACCCTTCGCACGCCTACAGACATATTATTAAGTACATTCGTTGCTACAGTTTGGACTAGGTTGGCTTGTCAGCGCCTCAGGGCATTGGGCACATTCTGTACCATTCAAAGGCGTGCGCAGGGGGGGGGGGGGGGCAGGGGCCTTGTACCCCCCTAATGAATCTACGACGATCCCCTTTTCCAATACATATATTACTAGTTAACAGTAAAATTGCCATTTCCAGCCTCAAGAAAAATATTCTTGTGAGTTGTTAGTATTGGTTTCCATGCATTAACATGAAATCGAGAAAAATGTAGCATGTGAATATCACATTTGGAAAAGCGGGGGACCCTGCGCACGCCTATAATACCATTGCAGAAAACCGGTTAGCTGCTGTTCGCCATCCTGGTCCAGACTGTAGACATGGTGCTTATTATTTTAGTGAAATAGAAACGCTTCAAAAACAATGCATTTCCTGGAATTTTGTTCCCCTATGAACCGTGGCCGTTCATATAGAATATCATATCACACAATAATTCTCCACAATCTTCTCCACTCCGGAGCACTCATTGAAATTTCCGTACAAATTCCACCGCCTGCGCTTCCACCAACCACCGCCGCACCTCCATATGCCCCCCAGCCTCCGCGATATCCGCAGCCGTCCTCTTACCCCCGTCCTTCATCGCCATCATGGCCACCCTCCGCGCACCCCTCGGCATCATCGAGACCAACACCTCGACGACCGTCCCATGGCCTTCGTGCGCCGCGTGCATCAACGCCGTCCTGCCACGCACATCCTTGGCGTTGACGCTGTGACACCGTCGCGAGCCCTCGGGAGTCGCACGCACCAGCGCACGCACCACCTCCGCGTGGTCCCCCCGAGACGCCCACATCAACGCCGTCCTCCCGTCGCGGTCCTTCACGTCGACGACGTCCGGCCTGGCGCAGTCGGCGCCCAACGCAGCCAGCAAACAAGTCACCGCTCCGATGTGGCCGCGACTTGATGCGTGCATTAGAGGCGTTTTTCCACTGTTGTCTTGCACTTCGATGGCGGGGCGTTTCGCCGAGTCTTCCGTGAGGAGCGCGTCGACGATTGTGACGTCACCGGCGATCGCCGAGTGCGACAGTGCTGTTCGACCGTCGTCATCCTTCAATAGGAGGTAGTCTGTCCTTGGCTGTCCTTTCGGCGTCACGGACAGCAGAGTCTGCACTATTTCCAAGTGCCCTTCGGCTGCGGCGTGCATCAGGGCAGTGATTCCGTATCTGCAGCGAAACGTTGTCGATAAGGCAGGGACGTAACTACCACCCGGCTGGACCGGGCAAAGCCCGGGGGCCTCGGACTCAGGGGGGCCTCGCAGAGGCAGTCGCAAGGAGCTACAGACACTAGTAAACTAGTAAAAATTAGTTGGTGTAGTTGGTTTGGGTGGGTGTTGGGGGGGGGGGGGGGGGGGCTCACATTTTATTTTGCCCGGGGCCTCCGATTTGAAGTTACGCAACTGCGATAAGGGTAGATGCACAGCTTATGCTTTAAGGAGGAGGATATCTTAACGGCAGTTTGATGGAGGGGGCCACTGGGTCATCATGCGCCGTATATACTCTTTCCATATTCGTGCGATATTTTGGATCTCTGATCTCCAGATTGTTTCTCGATAGTATTCATGGAGGCTGGTGCTGGCTGCTTGAAATGTGCGCACGGCGTTAACCTATTCAATTGCGTGGGTGGTAGCTGTGCTCTCGAGCACGTGCCCAAAACCAGTACGTACACCTCTGAACTTTGAAAGCGTGCTAGTATAGAATTTCGTCTATGTCCTCCGAAAGGTTTGACTGAAAACAGCACAGGCAGGCCAGGTACCAACAATGTGGATGAGCAATGTGTATGAGGATCATACAGGAACTGAATGACTGACATGAATAAAGGGTCCAAATCTCGTAATGACAAACCTGTTTTGAAAAAAACTATTTCAACCCAGTTTGCTTATCAGCAACTGCCTTGCTCCGTGAAATGTGAATCGAAAATAGTTCGGTCCACTGTCGAGTTTTGCAATGGATTTCACGCAATTCTAATGGCCTAAATGCCGTAATTTTTAAGCTAGAAGAAAATTCAAACAGCCTCCTGCTCCTGCTCTGTACGAAAAGCACATAAATGGCATCACTTTTTTCGTACTTGCAAAAAAGATGGTATCCACAATGTGAATTAATTTAAATTGCATAATTGCGTATGTTAATATTGCGTCTCCACCGACCCGACTGGACGAGGTAACCACCGTAAAGCCACCATGAAAGGTAGGGTATCGGTAATATAACCATTAACTTGATTACAAGATAACAGAAGCAATTAACATAAATATAATGGAATCTGAATATGGGAATATGTGTTTTCTTCAATATAAACAAAGTAGTGATGTAGAAGTATTCATAGCAAAGGGAGGATGCGAGGGAATTTTTATTTTATTTTCTAACAATAAAATTATGTGTTTTAGTCTTTTAAGACCAGGGTGTGTGGAATTTGATACAAAACTTGCCAGAGAACAAATTCACGAGTTTTGCGAGGCAGGTACTGATAATATAACTGGTTTGACAAAACTAGATTGCGACCGATCAATGAACATGACATCCCCTGCCACCATGTGCTCATCGACGTGGTCGGTACCTGGCCTGCCTATGCTCTTTTCAGACAAACCTCATAGCCGAAATTCTACTGGGCGGATTTCCGTGTCCAGAGGTGTACCTAAAGCTGGGTTTACAGCTGGCAATGTCAGTGACACGATGTCATCAACAGTGGACCAATCAGACTCCATAGGCAGAGTCGCGAACATGATGTCATGCACAGCCAGAGTCTCTATTGGTGCAGAGTCAATGTTGATGACATCGTGTCACTGACATTTCCAGCTGTAAACCCAGCTCGCCATTTCGTCTCCTACAAACCAACAATTTAGCTACAGGATAAGTCGATAATTAAACGACTTATATATTTAGAAGGCAACACCAGGTACATGACTGTGTCCTCAGACGCAAGGTTCACCCAAACCTGTTTTTAGCTCGCACGAACGCTGTTCTGGAGCGTTCAGGCGTTATGTCGACCAGCGCTTTCAAGACTTCCAAGTGGCCTTGGATCGCGGCGTGCATGAGAGCAGTGTTGCCTTGCTTGTCACTCAAAGTGAGATAGGTCGTACGTCTGGGGCCCTCCGGCAGGAGATTCGTCAACGTCGCGATCAGAGCTACGTCGCCCTCGCTGGCAGCACGCATCAACGCCGTCTCGCCGTAGATGTCTTGTAAAGGGTTGGTGCTTGGCTCGCCAGGGGCGCTGCCGAACTCCTTTAATGAGGCACGTGTCTTTTTGGAGACCGCCATGTCGGATGCTGTGAGAAACACAGCGATGTGTAAGAATTGCGTCGCATAATAATCCAGTTTCCAAAATACAATCTAGGTATTGGTGTGAGCGTGTACTCGGGCAGCTTCCCACTCTAATTTCACCTCCTGCTGGATACCAACTTGTGGCCACACCTTTTGTCCGATCGTAACGAAACCCATGACTACGGAATCCTCACACTTTTATCAACAAATTGTGTGATTTATACACGAAATACCAGTTGAAAGTTCAAGAAAGCTTCATGCAATAATCGCCGACATAAGTCCTCACATAGTTCTTCTTTTTCAAATGTTTGTACATTTCTTTCTGAAAATTGAATATTGATATATCGTATACATTCGGTTATATATTTACTCGACACTCAAATCCAACTGGAGGTCAGTGGCATATCAAAGATTTAAAAATTCCCAATGTCCAAATGTTTCCAAATTACCAACCCCAAACCGGCCTCGCACTGTTCTCGAACAATTGAGAAGCGCAGCTGCAAATCTCGTTCCAAAAGAAAATGAATTTTGAAAATCCAAAAGCAAGAAAGAGCCATAATCTTTGTTGTAACGTACCTCCTTTGAAATTTTACGAAGCCTGGAACAGAAGTTTCAAACCGGAACCACTTGCCAACGGAACGGAAGAAAGCGGGGTTTGACAAAGAAACAATTTATGGTAAAAAGAGGGATATGACAAAGGAAAACTACTAACTTGTCAGAGGGAAAGACTAGTCAACGGAATGGCTTGTTTAAAGATAGGATTGAGAAATGAATAGTCAACCATGCATCGTTTTCATAGCTCTGGGGTGTCAACCGCGATGAACAAATCTTTTATCTCCGAAGTAGATATCAAGTCGACAGGTGAGTCGTCTTGTTGCTCACAGATTAGTGTTGTGTTATCAGTCATATTCGCAATCGTGTGCGACCGTTGGGAAACGAGCGCCTTGGCACCGTGACGTCAGAGCCAGGTTTGGCCGATGGCTAGGAATGCACGATAGCAAAGGTATTTGACGTGTTCTTATCGAACGTGATTAGCATTAACTATCGACACGACATCACTTATTGGCTTTGAAGTGTACGACGCGATTACTTGTATGAGAATCGTGTAGCTACTTAGGGCAGGAGTAGCTTTAGATACACTTTTGGGAGAGTGAGCCATGAGCTGGACAAAAGGCTCTATAGTACGTCTCACGATTTTTGGCAGCGCCTCGGGGCATTGGGCCTATCCTCTAACATTGTAGAACCCCGGTTTGTTGCTTCCATCGGAACCTGAGACGAACTATATGGGCGGATATTTTGTAACTCTTATCTCATCCCTAGCTAGTAGATACAGTGCATGGGTCCTCGAAGAAGATACAAATCCACTCTCCATTCGTAATGTGAAATGGATTTTAAAATAAGGTGGATACCCATTATCCAGTTAGGTTTGAATAGTGTATGAGATATTGTTGCGACAATATCTTTGGAAAGAAATATGTCCGGAAATGTCCGTAAAAAACAAATGCGAACTACCGGCAGTGAAACTGACGTATAATATTGGTGGAGGAGCTGTAATTGCTGGCTACATACTGGAGTATACACCTACTCCACCATGGGAGATATAGTTATCTCTGCAGCGCCAGTTAGTAGTTAGTATACTTACTTTATGCCTTTTGCATACCTTTTGCCCCAAGAAGATCCGACATCTCGAAGGTGAATAAGCAAAATGCATGCACAAAAAGGAATAAGCAACGGAATTAAAATTATATCATAGATCAGAGAGTTTTGGTGGAGGAGCCTTGAATGCTCTGCGGGCTGCGTTCAGGGTGTTGGTGGAGGTGCCGTGAAGCTCTGCGGGCTGCGTTCAGGAGCTCGTTGGTGCACACAAGACATAGTATCAAATAACGACATAATGACATGCATGCTGCCAGTCCAGCTGGTAGGTGCCCTGGCGTTTTCTTGCGTGCCTCTGGCCTTGTGGGTGGTAGCCGCACTTCAGAACGAGTTCCCATGGCAGGTCTAGCGGCGTGCGCCCTGGTATTTTGCGAGTCTCTGTTGGCGGTGGACGTAGCCCAGGGCTTTCGGCCGCGTCTTGTTGGCCTGGTGCATAGGGTTATAGCGGTAAGAATACGCCACTGAAGTTTTGGCTGTGAATTTCACTGCCAGTTCTGGCTGCGTGGATTAATGCACGGAATTGATTCATATGAGTTTATTAGCGTCATTTTAACATGTATGAATTAGAGCTAGTGATAGGCAAACTGCCTCTCTGCTAGGCCAATATATTCAGAACCTGGTTCCATAGAGTTTTGAGAGCTGTATTCCGTTTAACACAGCTAGCAGTGTCAGTGACACGATGTCATCAACATTGTCTCTGGATCAATCAGAGATCCCATGACAGTCGCGAACATGACGTCACGCACACCCAGAGTGTCTGATTGGTTCAGACTTCAGAGCCAATGTTGACATCGTGTCACTAACATTGCTAGCTGCAGCAAACCTAGCTTAATGTTCTGACAGCGATTTATGGAACACGTTAAAACTAACCGAAATTAGTCCACTTTGCCCTTGCCATGAAGAGAGATGTGTTGCTGCGGTTGCTTAATTTCAAAATACGATTATTAATTTGACCACGAAAATCAAAACTTGTTTATAATTATAATTTACATTCTTCTCTCACCTTCTGTCAATACAACTTCTTCTTTAATTATTTTGAAACAGCTTTTCTCGGCCTTGGCATAAATATCCAGACTTAACAATAGTTTGACGAGGGGGGAGGGGGTGAATTGCCCCATCCACCTCATCTCCAGGATGAATGCCCGGATGGCCAGGCAACCCGCCATACACTGAGGTCTTGCGGGCTGCCTCTGCAGCCTGGTGTGTGTGAGAAATAATAGATTGAACATGCAGTCACAGCAGAAATCGGTTTGGTGCTGGATGGCTGTTTCGCACGACATGAGACAGGAGTAGGCAGGAGTTGGTTGGAATGAACTCGCAGATTATTAGAAAACATACGGTAAGATTCTCAATCTCAATCCCATGGCGACTCTTGCTAGCAGCCGTTTACGTTTTAAGGTTGCCACTGTAGCTTGGTTGTGTATATGTATATATTTTTTACTATAAAGAGGAAATTCGTGGCTCAGTATATTATGTTATTTGGCTCATACTAATCTTTGATAACTGCTTTTGGGCTCGATTTAATGTTCATTTTACGATTGCCACAGTATTTCAAAGCAGCCGTAGATGGCGGCACACGTGATTTGATTTACCAGGCGGCAACAGGCGGTGGCTGCCGTTACCTGTCAAACGTTACTGTCAGCTAGAATTTTTTCATCGAACTACGAACTTAATCCAGTGATTTTACATATGTGATTTACTCTTGAAAGAACAAATTGAACTACTAGACTTGTATTCAGTGGATGGTGTTGATAGCCTATTTATAAGTATCTTTGGTGTTGAAGGTGTGATTCCAATCATAACCTCAACGAACGAAGCACTGTCATTTGATAGCATTATTTTAGCAGGGTTTTAGGAACTCATGCAAATTTATTTTAAATTATTTCAAAGTTGGGTGGTTTGTAATTTTCTTTTCTCATGAGTCATTGATAAGTTTCTGAGCACAAACTTCAATAATCCTACCCGACAAATCAATTTGAAAATGGATGAATCAAGCTGTCGGCAAGAAGAAATCAGACAAAATTGCAATGTTCAGCCTCTACTCACAGATCTCTATCAGATCACAATGGCATATGCATACTGGAAATCTGGAAAGATTGACGACAGGGCCGTATTCGACCTGTACTTTAGAAAGAATCCCTTTCAGGTAAGTTTTTCTGTAGTAATACAACCATCAATAAAGGACTAGGTAATCCTTTATCAATGCTACTGCATCTAGAATACTGAATACAATTCTTAGTTCAATGGTAGGTCTCTTCTACCTACTCCAGGAGTTTTACTTGGTACCATTACAGATCACATCAACCCATTAAGTAATATTATGCTTTGAATACATACCTATGACATTAAAATCGTAAATTGATCATACATTGGAACAGTTTACCTCATAATCTTATGTAATCTTACCACCCCGAATAAACCTCAAGGATGCATTGATTGAGAGTATTTTTACAATTACTCATTCATTATTATGAAATAGATAATGCTCCTGCTCACCTCAACCAGGAATTTCATGGGAAGTAGGTTGTTAAATAGCTTTTGAAAACAATCAACATTTGGGGAGTGGGATATTTTGTAAATATATGAGCCTAGGTACCTGCACCTAAAGAGGTTCTGTTATGGACGGTTCACCAAATTATATAGGTAGGTACTAACTGCACTGCGCAAATGCATAAATATATTGCGCCTTTATTATTTGGCATATTGTGAAAATGGTCTGTCTAAACTGAGACATTCGTGTCAATTTGTTTACAGGGTGAGTTCACTGTGTTTGCTGGGCTGGAGGAGTGCCTTAAATACCTGAAGAATTTCCGCTACTCTGACTCAGACATCGAGTACCTGAAAACGGTGCTGCCAACAAGTATTGAGCCCGCATTTTTCGAGTTTCTACGCGGACTGACCCCAAAGGATATTACACTGAGCGCTTTTGAGGAAGGTACCTAACACAACACATTATTTAAATTGCTTTTCAAAGCAAATTAAGGAAATCCAGTTTTCTGTTCTCTCGTAATGTATTTTAATTGAAGAAATTTTGTTTTGGTCATGCAATGTATTACAACACCTTTTTTGGTAATCATTCCTCGAACTTCAAACGTTGCTTACAATCAGACACTACTTTATCTGGCTATCCCTATTAGTGCAGGAAGAAAAATCTCTATGACGAAAGCCATGTCAAAGTCAAAATAGTAGGTATGCTGCAACTGCACATTACCTATCTAGAGGTAGGTAGTTGTTAAAGGTTGGCTACACTTGGGAACTTATCTAGTGATCAATAACAAGTAACGGCAAATTTCCTTTTTTTTAAACACCGGAGTGCAAGTGAAAGCGGGTGGAACAGAATTTTAAAATAACAGTAAATGTTGACATTCTTTGATTGCATTCTCATCTTTCCTGTTAGGGAAGTAGGTACTTAACTTGTAGATATGAGGGTTATGCCAGAATACAATTACTGAGCTCACTTCCCTGAAGATCATGCATAGTCAGAGATAAAACATTGTGGGTAAGAAAATAAATTTCTGATTGATGGAAAATTTTGGAAAAGTGGGACATTTTCTATGTAATAAGCATTATGTGTTTTAGGAAAACAGGTTAGCCACCTTGTTTGTGGAGCAGGCTTGCTGTTGTAATTGCGTGAAATGACAACGGTAACATCTCAGTTCACACTAGCTAGAATTTCGAATGGCTACAAGCTCTGCATTTTGTAGGTACCTCAGTACATGTAAATAGTGGCATTCGGACTGTATTTGGGGAGATTGTTGAGCAAACTCGAGAAAGATTATTTTTATTTTCCATGAGAAAGGATCGTGGTAAACTTTCCGAGCCGCAGATCCGCCAGATATTTCCTGCTGCGATCCGCCAATCCCATCTCAAAACACCGACCACGTTTGGAAAACTTGCGGAAATTTGTTTTATTGACACGATTGTGGTAGTTTTTATTGCAGTAAGTGATGTCAAATTTCATTAAAACTTGTAATGAAACTTTTCATCTTTTTGAAAATAACTTTTTTCAGTTCCTTTGCGTAGTGAGTGGATTGCAGACTGCACGCTAATAATGCAGCCGCCAGTCCTTTTGGAAGAGTGTTCACAGAGAGGGATTCCTAAGAGCAAGAATAAAAAAAAAGTTTTAGAAAATGAATCAAAAGAGACAAACCGAAGAACGAAACTTTTCGTTACTATTTTGTAAAGTTTCCAAATCCACGAAAACTTTTCAATCTTTGCCCTGCAAATGTCCAAGCCCACACCGTTGTTAGCAACGCCGATCTCTGCGCAGGCTGCGTGGCGTTCCCCGGGGTGCCCCTCATCCGCGTCGAGGGCCCGCTGATCGTCGGCCAGCTGCTCGAGACGACGCTGCTCACGCTCACCAACTTCGCGAGTCTCATGGCAACCAACGCGGCGCGCTATCGGCTGGCCGCCGGCGACGGGATCAAGCTGCTCGAGTTCGGACTGCGCCGGGCGCAAGGTATCGTTTGGTTTTCTTAAGACGGTTGCAGCTTCAGGGGTGCTTGGTTTCGATCGTAGAAAACCAGTCGGAAGGTTTCATGGTCCACCAAAATAGCAAACGTCAACTTGTGTCACTAGCCTGCATTTGTAATGCATAAGCCTGAATGAGCCTGAAACAGCCTGAATGTCACCAATAAGTACGTATTTCAAAGTGCTATGCGGCCACAAAAGGCTGTTTACGGTCTCAAATATTTATATTTTAAATTTTTTGGTTCTGCCATGGGCTACAAAAAGAAAAAATCTTTAACCTGAGTCAAGATGAGACAGGGCTTTTCAAACTATACTCCATTTCACGTTAAGAAGGGGAGTGAATTTGCTGCTTCCTCAAAGACCCACTGCCGCTAGAAATAAGTAAAGAGTCTCCAAACTGCCCGCAGAGCCTTTTGTCCGGCTTTAAGTTTTAAAACTCACCGTTTGTGCCTAACAGCAGAGGGTCCTCGGGGAAGATGCATATCTACTCTCCTTGTTGAAGTGAAACGGAGATAAGTAACGATCGAAGCTGAAAACTCTCAGCTCGCGTCTAGCAGCAGTGGGTCCTCGACGAAGATGCATTGACGTGAAACGGAGATTAGTAACGATCGAAGCTGAAAACTCTCAGCTCGCGTCTAGCAGCAGTGGGTCCTCGACGAAGATGCATTGACGTGAAACGGAGATTAGTAACGATCGAAGCTGAAACCTCGCAGGCCCGGACGGCGGACTGTCCGCCAGCCGCTACGCTCACTTGGGCGGCTTCGACGGCACCAGCAACCTGCTCGCCGGCAAGCTGTTCGGCATCCCGGTGGCGGGCACGCACGCGCACTCGTTCGTCACGGCGTTCTCGGGCCTGGACGAGCTGCGCGGCACCGTCGTGCGCCACGCGGAGACCGGCGTCGAGGTGGACCTTCGCGTCGAGGCGGTGGCGCTCAGGGTCAAGGTGGGTGCGCAGTGTTGGTACTACGTCGTTGTCCATGACATTGTTTCGGTGACAGTGCTAGCTAAAGAGATAAGCCATGCTACAAGATCCTCTTTACAGAAGATATGCTCAGATGAATGATTTTTTTCATTTTATAATCCGTGCAGATACAATTTTCCCCACAATTATTAAAAAACCATTATATGTCAGCCAGGGCGTTGTTGTTTCGCTCTCGGCCTGAAATTACTTTCCCTTTGCAGTGATTCACGCCAAACATTCCACAGCGACTCATTGCTGCGTTCACTTAGCAGAATAGCAATGTGAATCGCTTTTGTAATTTTATCGCCAACCTGAACCAACTGAAGTCTTGTCATCGTCTTTACTCTGTTGGTTTCTAGACCTTGTAATATTACCAAAGCTTGTATTTTTATTTCTCATTTGTTTAATTTGTACATATTATTTGTTATTATAAATCATAATTAATAATTTTGAAATATGATTAATGTTGCAATTTTTTGTTTGTAACCAAAATAGTATTTGGTTTTCCCGCCTTTGAAATTTATTATCATGAGTTGGTAGGTAGTAGAATAGGGGGCAGCCTTTGCTGTGGTATCTTCTCTCACGCATGATACCATATAGTAGTTTGTTTCTGTTAAGGGTCCTGGGTACCTCCACTGCCGTCACATGCTTCCTTTGCTATTATGCGCTTTTTGACTAAACCATAAGAGATAACGTAGTAAAAAAAGCAAGGGAATTGTAGATAAAGAATCAATCTGTGTTGGTAACCGTGCCGGTAACTGGTAATCGAGTCGAGCAAAATTCTAGGGCTGCTCGCAGCTGCAAAACAGCGCGAATGCAGAGTCTCATGATTATGCACTTTTTTACTAAACCGTAAGAGACAAACTATTGAAGTACCTAAGCAAGAGAGTTGTAGATAAAGAATCTTTCTGTGTAGGCAAATGAGCCTTTTTCGTAACTTTAATCTCCTTAGTCTCTTTATCGATTCACAAAAAAGCGCAAAAAAGAGCAAAATACAACATTTTAAGAAGCGGTTTTGGCTCTTTAGACCCAAAAAATGGAAAAACGTCACAGATTGACTCTTTATCTACAACTCCCTCGCCTAGTTTAGTCAAAAAGCGCATAATAGCAAAGGTCTGAACCTACGTGGCGGTGGAGGTACCCAAGAGCCTCAAGGTAATATAAAGTGGTCACCGTAGCACAGCTTGTGTCCGGATGAGCTGGGAATTCATGCGAGTGCCGTGCGACAGGTGGCCAGCGTGCTCGGTGCCAGCCCGTCCGAGTCGAGCGACGGCGAGCTGGCCTCGTTCGTGTCGTTCGCGGCCTCGTTCCCCGCGGGGTTCACGGCGCTCGTGGACACGTACGACGTCGTGCGCAGCGGACTGCCCAACTTCTGCACCGTCGCCGTTGCGCTCGCCAAGGCCGGTGAGATCAGGCGTTGGCAATTGGCCATCATATTATATACGTATTATATTATAAATATTATACATGATTATAAACGTGTGTTTCCCTGCGTGACCAAGGCGGAACGCTAAGAACCCGAGCTTAGAACCTTGATACCATTGAACTTGGAACCATTACGAGACGTAAAACGTTGGGAAACCAGTTAATCTGCAGTCTCAACCGAGCATTCTGCATTCAATACCAAGTTTGAAATAGTTTATTTTTAGAAAGCCAGACATCTTTAGGGAATCATTAAGCTATTAGTATTGGGTTTATAGGTTTAAATCCAATGCTATGCTATGAGTATGACACTAGGATTAATTAGATTTCACCAACATAAAACCTTCTAAATGAGGCCATTATACATTGGCTATTATGGCCATTTTTATTGCTAGAAGCTTCGATCACTGCTCTGGTACGGGATTGGCAACTAGTATGCCGTGCCAGCTCTTACTGCGTTCAACATGTATGTTGCCGTTTTTCTGTTATCTTAAAACTGAATAAACATAAAAACAAACAAACAAGGGGATTATTTAGCTACTTCTAAAATTCAATTTACTTATTTAGAATGGACTAGTCAATATTTAATCTTTTAAATAGCAATACATAACGACATAATCATGGTTATAGAGTTGATCTGACCGATGATCACAGCTGGTAAGGCCTATACTTTAACGTTGCATGGGAAACATACAGCGTTGAGCTAGTTGCGTATCCCGGCTAGCAATGGTCGAAGCTAGAAGGCTGTGGGATTGTTAACCATGAATGAAATCTGCTATAGGAGTGATCACAGCTGGTAAGGCCTATACTTTAACGTTGCATGGGAAACATACAGCGTTGAGCCAGTTGCGTATCCCGGCTAGCAATGGTCGAAGCTAGAAGGCTGTGGGATTGTTAACCATGAAATAAATCTGCTATAGGAGTGATCACAGCTGGTAAGGCCTATACTTTAACGTTGCATGGGAAACATACAGCGTTGAGCTAGTTGCGTATCCCGGCTAGCAATGGTCGAAGCTAGAAGGCTGTGGGATCGTTAACCATGAATGAAATCTGCTATAGGAGTGATCACAGCTGGTAAGGCCTATACTTTAACGTTGCATGGGAAACATACAGCGTTGAGCCAGTTGCGTATCCCGGCTAGCAATGGTCGAAGCTAGAAGGCTGTGGGATTGTTAACCATGAAATAAATCTGCTATAGGAGTGATCACAGCTGGTAAGGCCTATACTTTAACGTTGCATGGGAAACATACAGCGTTGAGCTAGTTGCGTATCCCGGCTAGCAATGGTCGAAGGTAGAAGGCTGTGGGATTGTTAACCATGAAAGAAATCTGCTATAGGAGTGATCACAGCTGGTAAGGCCTATACTTTAACGTTGCATGGGAAACATACAGCGTTGAGCCAGTTGCGTATCCCGGCTAGCAATGGTCGAAGCTAGAAGGCTGTGGGATTGTTAACCATGAAAGAAATCTGCTATAGGAGTGATCACAGCTGGTAAGGGCTATACTTTAACGTTGCATGGGAAACATACAGCGTTGAGCCAGTTGCGTATCCCGGCTAGCAATGGTCGAAGCTAGAAGGCTGTGGGATTGTTAACCATGAAAGAAATCTGGTATAGGAGTGATCACAGCTGATAAGGCCTATACTTTAACGTTGCATGGGAAACATACAGCGTTGAGCTAGTTGCGTATCCCGGCTAGCAATGGTCGAAGCTAGATGGCTGTGGGATTGTTAACCATGAAAGAAATCTGCTATAGGAGTGGACCCTTAATACCGTGTCGTGACCGCACATCCAGGCTACCGCTCGAAGGGCATTCGCATCGACAGCGGAGACCTGGCGTACCTGAGCACGGTGTCCCGCGCGGCCTTCGTCGCTGTGGCCGCGCAGTTCGACCTGCCCTGGCTGGCCGACGTCAACATCGTGGCCAGCAACGACATCAACGAGGAGACGATCCACAGTCTCAAGGAGCAGCGGCACTGCATCAACACGCTCGGCATCGGGACGCATCTCGTTACGTGTCAGCGGCAGCCAGCGCTCGGCTGCGTCTACAAGATGGTGGAGGTCAACGGCAAGCCCAGGTGAGAGGGATTGACCGAATTTCCGTAATGAAACGTTGTGCAATATTTGATGGTTTTTTGCTTCATAATCTTGTTCAATTTTTTTCTTAGTCACCACCTACACCAGAAACATTTACGCTAAAGTTGGGTTTACAGCTAGCTATGTTAGTGACACGATGTCATCATAAGGTTACCCACATATTCTTTTCAAGGATTCTTATTTCTATCATATTTATAGCTATAGCTATGGCAAAAATTTTATGCTAGTAGTTTGGCCAGCAATTGCTGGGGTGCGTTGGCAACCTGTTTCAACATCATCTACCAGGCCATGTCACAAGGTTAATTATGATCAAGGGACCCAATGTTCCTCAGGTGGTTACAGTTATGGCTTCATCTACCAGGCCATGCACAAGGTCAATTATAATCAAGGGACCCCATGTTCCACAGGTGGTTACAGTTATAGCTTCATCTACCAGGCCATGCACAAGGTCAATTATAATCAAGGGACCCAATGTTCCACAGGTGGTTACAGCTACCTTGCTTACAGGTGATATAACAACAAACAGTGGCTCCATCCCTTGACTGCCGGCGAAACTATTATTGCGGACAGAGGGCTTTCGCGTAGCTGCTGGAGCTAGGAGTGGAAAATCTGGGTAACTTTATGTCTGTGGTTTAATACAACTGCCCTAGAGACTACGAGAATATAAGCTCTCTCTGTGGTAAAACGAGAGCAACGTCACGCTCGTTGTCCTGCGCAGGATCAAGCTGAGCCAGGACGTGGGCAAGGTGACGATGCCGGGCAAGAAGGCTGCCTACCGGCTGTTCGGCCAGGACGGCCACGCGCTGGTGGACTTGGTGGTGCGGGCCGTCGAGCCTGCGCCTGTCGTCGGCGAGAAGGTGCTCTGTCGACACCCCTTCCAGGTGCGTGGGGAGGGGAAGGTCCATCTTCGAGCGTCGATAGTTGTTCATTTTATGAGAAGATACCATTCCACTGGGAGCGCTAGTAGTCACTGTAGCTTACATAACTGCCAATTTGACAAAACTGAAATCCTGTCATCTGTATACCTTCTAATATTACCAAAGCTTATGTTTTTATTTCTCAACTATTTATTCGTTGATATTTTGATATTTTTGATATAGTAGACATGAGTCTAAGAGATTCATGTTGTAATTTTTTTATTTGTAACCGATTAGTGTTTTGTTTTCCCGCCATTAAAATTTAAATTCATGAGTTGGTAGTTTGTGTTGTGAGGGGACAGTCCCTGCTGTGGCGTCTTCTCTCACGGGCTAGACTGTAGTGCTACATGCTCGAGAACTATAAAGCTACTTATGCGGTGGGGTTGTGCTTGTTTTTTTCCAGTTTAAAATCTATTTTCTGTGTGCAAATTTTGGAAGTGTGAGAAGAAACGAGTTACTGTTTTCAACTTCTTGTATTCTCAAACATTTTGTGCTCATGACACCCTTACACGGGAACAGGAACACGGTAATGAACATCTAAGCAGGTATTTGGAAGGGTAACAAAGCTGGAATAACGTGCAGCCAAACCGGGATATGAACTCCGGGGTCAGGTTCTTTACCATCTGAGTTATTCGGGCACGCGTTCTCCGGCTTCGCTGGGTGGGGTAAGGGGATCTCTGACAAATAGCTCAGGTGGTAGTGCACCTGACCAGCCATCAGGAGGTCCCGGTTTTGTTTCCGATTTTGTTGCCCATTTATCTGGTTTCGCTACTTTTCCATCCATTGCATTGTGGTATATCTGCTTGAACCAGCATCAACGTTCTTCTCAAGCATGTATTTGTCTGTATTATCTCGAGTTTTAGAATGTCAGTTTTCAAGTTTTGGCAAGATTCCTGTGTGCAAGAGTGCCCCCAAAGAGTGATCAAAAGTGTGCTGGCTACGAAATGTTAGGAAAAGAAAACAGTTAAGACTTAAGTTAGGATTCAAGTGCCAGGTAAATTTTTTATTTTCAGAACGGAATTGTTCTTTTTACTCAATGTTTTACAATGCAACACATCAAACTAAAAAGTCGAAAGCGACTGACTTCCGACCCGCCGCGTCCGCAGGAAAGCAAACGGGCGTTCGTGGTTCCGTCTCGAGTCCAGCCGCTGCTCACCGACTTCTGGCGCGACAACGCCATCTGCCAGCCGCTGCCCGCGCTATCGGTGGTGCGCGCGAGGGTCACCGCCTCCATGGCCACGCTGCGCCAGGACATCAAGCGCCATCTGAACCCGACGCCGTTCAAGGTCTCCGTCAGCGTGCAGCTCTACAACTTCATACACACGCTGTGGCTGCAGAACGCCCCCATCGGGGAACTGGCTTAGGCGGCTACGTGCTCGGAAACTGTTAAGCTATACTGTGTCTCACATTCGGGCATTGGGTTTATGGTAGGGGTTCGAATCGGGGATCGAATCGAATATCGAATATTTTAAAAATCATAATTCGAAGTCGAATCGGATATCGAATAAAAAGATTTAAAAAAAGTTAAATATCGTTTTAAAAATTCGTTTGGCTCGAATAATTCGCCAAAAGTTCGAATAATATACCTTAAATGTGCATTTTTTTCAGCAAAGTACTTATCAGTGGTGCCAAATATTCAAACTTTTCGAATTTTTCGAATTATTCGTTTTTCGAATAATAAAATTTTGATTTCGAATACGAATTCGAGTATTTTAAAAATCACTATTCGAAATTCGAATACAAATAATTCGAAAATAATTCGTCGAATAATTCGTCCATTTCGAATATTCGCACACCCCTAGTTTATAGTTAGACAGAGTCACAGCGCTAATGCTAGGGTGGCTACGCAGACACCCTAGCATTAGCGCTAGGTCTAACTAGAAACCCAATGTTTCGGGTGTCCACAAAAAATCGGTGTTCAGCAACTTTAAAGTATCTGCCCAATGCCCGAGGGGCTGACTTCAGAACCTGAGACACAGTATAGGTACTAATGCGGTGCGGTGGGTTTGTGCTAGGTATCCCAGTGTGAAATCTGTTTTTTGCCAATTTTGGTAGTGTGAGAAACATACAAGTAAAAATTTTCTACTTCTTGTTTTTGGTAATTGGATCTTGGCTTTAATTTGGTAAGTTTATACAAAATCCCACTCCACAACTTTCAAATCGATATATATATGAAAAATGTTAGTCAGCTTACGATGATTGCATGTCTTGTCATGTACTTTATTGTATTTCACACTCGTCAAAAAGCCATCAGCTGTACAGTTAGACAGTCCCAACTCCATCAACATTACAGAATTAATTGGTGGACAGCATTATGAGTTCTTTTAATTTATTTATGTGTTGTTTGTCAAAGTTTGTTGATTTATGACAGGAAAAAATTTCAATCCAAAATTGTCCTATTTTATGTGAAAGAAAGCAAAACTTACCATTGGGCTGGACAGATTACTACTGGGCTAGCAGCACCACATTAGTGGAATGGTGTAGGCCATTGATAGTCATTCTTATCCCACTGCTTACTGGACTTTGAAGTCCACTAGGAAGTACACTGCCGTGATAAAAACTGGGTTCAATTATTTTGTTCAACGACTTGCCAACGCATTGTTTGATGTGCGGGGACAGGGTGAGGCGATATTTGGGGTGTTTGCTATTATTTTCAGCGCTCCAAATGTTCCTGTCCCATATTCGAGCTGTTCACATTGCTTGTTATTTGCTTAACAATAGTTTTAGCTTCTTTTTTTAAAGTCCAGGAAGAGCAGGTATTGAAGATATAAAATTCTTTGACTTAGGGCATTGTTTTTTTTTAAATTGTGCAATATATAGCAATAATATAACAGTTATAACTTATACATGCAGAACTTGATTCGACTAATCTTCATACAGAGCACGCTGATTTGGTTCAACATCTTCATCTAGGCATCTGGGTAGTCACGGTGGAATGTGAAAAACTCTTACGTTATCAATCACACACTCGGAATGTTTCACAGAGAAACTTGCAGGTAGCTTGAAATGCGCACAATCCTGCGGCCTGCCCGTAGAGCAGTTAGCGGTTCGGTTCTTTGGAGCTCATGGAAATTATGTGGCACTTGCAGGAGGTAGTTCCTCCTGCTCTTAATGACTACTTACCAATCAGTGGGTTGTACTTAGTATAAATACTAAAGAGTAATTATCTATATTAGTTGTAAACTACACTGTCAATTAGTCAGTATTTGGTGATGTGCCTAAATCTTAAAACTTATTTGGCCTTCAAATAGTAAATGGCACCCTCACTTGATGTTACTCTGGCAGAAAATGATTACATGTTTTTTAGTAGGTATAGTACATTTGCAAATTACTGGTCAAAACCACTTGAGATTTTGGTGTAGAAAAATGCGTGGCGACCCTTGTAAGTTCTGCTAAGCTCTATTGTGTTCTCTTCGAGAGTGACAACTGACGGATCTCCTTGCAAATAGCTGCGTTGTCACTTTCGTCCCTATTGTGTGATTACCTGTGATTGGCAATGAAGGGGTTTTCCCAAAAATTGGCAACATAGGGTTGAGAAAGGGTTCGAATTCTTGACGGATGTCAAGATGCATATCTGTTTTAACAATGGCATGGTCCGAAGCCTTGAGGTGGATTTGACCAGGAATTCGTGAATGGACTATAACAAAGTTTTTTGTTGTTGTTCAACGTATCCATGCAGAAAGTTACTAATCACTAATCAGTAATCACTTTTCAGAGCATAGTATTATAAATTTTATACATGTGTTTTTTTACGTTTATCACATTTTATGGTCGTTTGTAGCGCTTGATTTGATAATAATAGTATACCTACCTCCTACTCTAGAGAGATATTTTTTTATAGAAAGTAGAAATTGCAATAAAATTATTGAAAAAATTATTCATGACTTGCTTTTTAAACCAATGGCTAGCTTTGATCCAAGTCATTATGCCTAAGTTTGCCAATGCTTTTAAATTTTAAATGTAGGTTGCTTTTGAAAAAGTGCATATATTTTTGGATGGAAGCTAAGTAACTGATTTTATTCAAGCAGACCATGAATTGGCAAAAGACATTGTTTGTTTTACAATTTGACAGCTATGAAGTATGAACTCGAATTTTATAATAGTCTGTCTCAATTTAGGTGAGCAATGATTTATTTTGATTTTGATTTTATTAAAATTATAATAAGCTTAGATACAGGAATCAGTTGCTAATATTTTCATACGGTGCTATACTAATATTTCTTGTTTTCTCTCTAGTCAGCTTTTTGCAATGGACTTCAGCTGACAATGAATTTAATACCTGGCTCAACAGTGCCAGGTACTTAAACTTGTCAAATATTTTGGACAGTCCAAGGGTGGTAGGAGGGGTTTTAAACAGCTCACTACCCGAGAAGGAGCTCACTGTTTTGAATTTCATCTCCGGACACAACTTAATGTCTCATCATCGAGGGGAATGCGCTCGACATAGACAGATGGTACGCGACGGAGTTGCTCAGGCCGAAGAGTGGGCTTTGCGATGTGAGTAAAGATGTGAGTTCAAAACAAAACTATAGCACTGATCACAATAGCCTTTAGTACAGTTAGCTATAGAACTAGGGTGACCAGATGTCCCGGTTTTCCCAGGACAGTCCTGGTTTTGAGGTACCTTTAGGACACTTTAGTACCCTTTTTAGCCCATGAATAGCCTTATTTGCACAGATTTATTTCTGGGCAATGCCCCCCTCCCTCCATAACTTGAAAAATTTAAATGATCATTTATCAATTAGGGGGAAGACTTGCATAATTTTTCACAAGGCGCCATTTCTGCACGCTGCGACCCGATTGTGTACGGGAGTATCAGGTAACAGGTTGATTTGAATTGTCCCCCCCCCCCCCCCCCACCCATACGAAAATATCCTGGTTTTTTTGTGTGAAAATATGGTCACCCTGTATAGAACGGATTACATCAGTTCACTCTTACTGCATGCCCAATTCTTCTAATAAAAATAGAGACTTTTCACCGGACAAAGTTTACTCTTTACAGCAGCAGTTATTAGGTTACCAACTATTAGGAAATTGTGGTTTAGGTAGGCACGGACAGCCAACGTAAATAGATTTACCACATAAAGAAATATTGATAAAATGTACCATTGTTCATGTCTATTTTATTTTCAAGCCTCAAACAAAAATTACTAAAAGGGAGTCTTTTTATAATATACTGTACCTACCTGCACTGCAATTACATAACTTTGGTTTTGGCAGTATTGGTTTTAAAGTTAGCAAAATAACATTGACAGCAATTGGGGGTTTATCAATCAGAACTGAACGGCCGGTGAAAGCATTAAAAGTATTCAAATAATTGACCCACACGATCATTGATCATTAAATTTTACCCATGGCAAATTTGCCTGGAATTGTAATGGAAAACCTTAATCCAGAAGAGCAAGTCAGGTTTGAACTAGGGATATCCCGAAATCCACCGATTCGCGGAGTGTTCCTTGAAAGATGCGCTTCCTCAGTCCTGGACGCATCAGCCAAGTGGACCAACGGCTTCATGACGGGCAGCCTGGTCCAGCCGGGCAGCTACGACGACTGTCTCGAGCTGAGTGGGCCGTTCATGGCGTTCCGCGGCCAGCACTGTCTGCTCGACGTGGACATGGCCGTCCCCGGTCTCGGTTTCACGGCGCCCGTCGATCCCATGGTCGCGATGCTACAGCACAGTCACAATAATGGGGTGAGAGGTGTAACAATACAGGATAACTATACAGCAAGAGGAGTACAATGCAATAGGGAATTGAAGTGGATGAGACAGTAGCCGAAGAACAAAAACAGCCATGCAATGGCGAAATGGTTCAGAGCCGTGGTTAGATGGTGTAGTGCAGTACGGTTTTGCTCTGGTTCGAGTGACTTTTGGTCCTAAAAAGGAACCGTACAACACTACACCAAAAACAGCCTGCATTTCATTTTTTTCATTTTTTTTTATTTCGTTTCTTTCTTTAGCAAAAACAAACACAATTCCGTGGTTACAAAATATATATAACATAAACAAGAAAAATCCCACGTGAGTTTTCACTCGTGTGTGGGCGATTAATTAAGATTTTTTCACAATATCATTCAACACAATTCGACATGGCGTTTTACAAGTAAATAATAACGGTTAGATGAAGAAAAAAAGTATAATTTACAGCCTGCATGTCATGGCTGTTTTTGAAAAGTCCGTAATGGCACTGAGTAATATATAACCGTTGAGTGCAAGCTTTTGAAGCTCCCTGCCCAGCTTTGGCCGTGCGATTGCAGAAGCGCCTGTCGTGGGCCGTGTGCACGCCGTCGACGTGCGCCTCCGCGGACGTGCGCGACTCGGTGGTGGCCGAGCTGAACGCCGCGTTCCCCAACAACGGCAGCGTGGGCGCGACCGTCTCGCACTGCCGCTCGTACAAGGAGCCGTCACAGTTCAGCACCGCCGACTACGTCGCGATGTAAGTGCTCCGATTGCTTTGTGGATTTAATGAGTAGTCGTTGCAGCAAGTGCCGATGAGGACGTGGGTCTACTGGCAAGAGCAAGTGTAGAGGCTTCTGCGGCTTGGCTTTTGGCAAATTTCTTGTTTCTATTTTCTTGCTCCGAGTGTAAAAGTTTCTGATTATTCAGCACCTCAAAAATACGACTAAGCAGTTGCAGTTAATATCTTATATATTGAACTATAAACCAAAATATCATCTGCACTTTATATATTATACACCTTGGAGAAAATGTTGTTTTTTCAAGGTTTGAAGAGCAAGGATTTATTTTAGGGGAATAGAAAATTGATATCTAGCCTCCTCGAGCATTAATTAGGTCAATTTTACTAGAGAATGTGACACAATATAAAATATTGTCTGGGGTAGGGGAGGTTAATTATCCATGGTGTACTAAGTTTGGAAAAAATCTCTCTTGTATTTGTATTTGTATTTGTATTTGTATTTATTGGGTCTGTAATAATACATACATTAATAATGTGTCGACCACGTCAGTGTTATATACACAAAATGTACAAGTAAGGTAGAAAATTCAGAAAGAATTAATACATTAGAGGTCAAGAGTAATAAAATCGTTAATACTATAAAACATTTTGTCAAGAAGGAACTGTTTCAGTTGAGTTTTAAAATTTTCTAAGTTTTTAGCTGCTTTAATTTCGGTTGGCAGCGCGTTGAACAAGCGACGGCCCGATTGGATGACGCTGGTAGAGGTAGTTTTCAGTCGGCAGAATTCGTGGGCCAGGTTGTCTGCTCCCCTTGTCTGGTGTTGGTGGGTGCTACTAGGTTTTGTAAAAAGGCTGAGGTTAGAGAAGGTGAACGAGCAGACGGCTAGGATGTACAAGCAGGGTAGGGGTAGGATCTTGAGTTCCCGGAACGGTTGTCTACACGAGGTCCTGTTGCTGAGTCCAAGCATAGACCTGATGATCCTCTTCTGAGCCCTGAAAATTCTTAAGCTCTTTGACACACCACCCCAGAAGATCAGGCCGTACAATAGAAGTGATTGGGCACTAGCGAAGTAAACCATTCTGACAGCCGGGAGATGCATATTACGGGCTATGGTGCGGATCATGAAATTGACCTTCGCAAGCTTGCCAAGCAGGCCGTCGATGTGGGGGGTCCATGCGAGCTGGTGATCGACCGTGATCCCAAGGAACTTGGCGCTGGTGCTGGATTGGATGTCGGAGGGTAGGACGGCCTTCTTCCCGCGTAGGTTGAACACTACGACTTCGGTCTTGGCATCGTTCATCTGCAGGCTGTTAATTCTAAACCAATTGGCCAGGTCCTGAAGAGTGGATTTCAGTCCTTGATCAAGGGCTGCAGCGTCCACCCCATGTACCGAGGCACTGGAGTCATCGGCGTATTGGGTAACACCACGCGAAGGATTATTCGCACAAATGGCAGGCGACAGGTCATTCACAAGAACCGAGAACAGCAAGGGGCCGAGTATAGAGCCCTGTGGCACGCCACATTGCAGGGACTCCCAGGGAGATTTAGTGTGCAAGTCCAGCTGAACGCACTGCTTGCGGTCCGACAGGTATGAAGTAAACCAGGAGCCCAATGCACCAGACACCCCGTACCATTTGAGTTTTTGTATCAGCAGACCATGGTCGACTGAGTCGAAGGCCCGGGAGAGGTCACACAGCAGTATCCCAACTTTGTTCCTCTCCTCCATGGCAGTAGTGACCCGTAGCAGCATTTCGAAGGTGGCCGATGTCGTTGAAAGTTGCTTCCTGAAGCCGTGTTGGGAGCTAGAAAGAAGTCTGCCCGCATCCATATGCTTCATGAGGTTAATGTACATAATTTTCTCGCCTACTTTGGCAAAAGATGTGATCAGGGAGATAGGACGGTAATTAGAGCAGAGCGATCTGTCACCTTTCTTGTGAATAGCACGCACGATTGCTAGCTTCATTTTTTGGGGGAAAATACCCGAGCGAAACGAATGGCTAAGGATGTGCGCCAGCGGCTCGGCAATAGAGATTCCGCAATTTTTGATAAGTCTCATGGGAACACCATCCCATCCAGCCGAGGTCTTCGGGGCTAGGTCACCGAGGGTAGTGATGATGTCCCTAGCAGTAACTACTGGAGGAGTCATCTGATAGGCAGACGGAGGCCGGGCAGCGTGCAGCATGGCCAAGCTTTCATCGGTGGTGCTGGCATTGAGAGCCTCACCGGCTAGAGGTTTGCCTGCCGAGAGGAAGTGTTGATTTAGCAGAGATGCGACTTCTTGCTGGTTTGATACAGTTATCCCGGCAACCTGAAGACTGGATGTATATGTACCCATGATCAATCCCAAGAATTATGGAGGGTCACCGAGCAATATTAGGTCGTTACAATATTTCAATGTCTCTTATTTCCACCAGCTTCTTCTTCTCGTTTTTCGGGCTCGTCATTGTCTTGAGCACTGCATACGACCTCCTGACAATCACGGCAGGTAATAGCATGGCTTCAAAACATTTTACTCAACAATTGTAAGAAAAGAGTATCTACCAGCTGGCTTTGATTTTGTACAGAAAGCACGACAGCCTTCTGATTTATTAATTATTTCACAATATTTCTTTTCAATTCTTGATTCAAATGTATTGCTTTTGAACACAAATATAATTTCCATTTTCCATAACGTAAGTCCTGCGACAAAATATTTTCGGACCTTGTTCTCTCTTGTTGGAATTTGCTGAAGTTAACTTATAAATCATGGCCACTTCATGCACATTTGGAGCCCATCTTGAGCTCCCCAAGAAAATCCCTTATGTAGCCAACACAATTACGCTTTCGAGACCTTAGGGCTGAGCCTATCAGATTCCAAAGCACAGTGTGTATAGCGAATGCGTCTCGTTCTCGCCTCTCGGAGCGTTTTGTGGACGGGCCCAGCCCATGCGGTCAAAAGCGAGGAAAAAGCGTAAAGTGTACTGGCTCTAATGCTCGTCACCTTGCCATTAACGCTGGCGGGTGCCCGACGGGCCGTTCCAGAGGAGCGCTACATCGTGCTGACGTCGTTCTCGTTCTACTCAAACGGCCGCGTGATGCTCTCGCCGGCGGTCGACGTGCTGCCCGCCCTGCACGGCGTGCGCGTGCTCACGCGCATCTGGGACCAGATGGGCAAGCTCTACCTCGCGGAGAACCTCGGGCCGGCCGTCAACAGCGATATCCTCGATAAGGTGGGCCAGCCATTGACTATATCAACTATTTGTGTGTTAATGTGCTATATTACATGTTTTATTTACCTTAAATTGTATTTCAGGCACCCTTCCAGGGACGTCTTTTCGTGTTCATGAAACGTGAAATTATTTGGTCTAGCACAGGTAGCACTGTTGGTGAAAGAATGGGTGAAGATTATTCCAGCTTAGGCAAGAAGGGAGGTGGGAAAACTCAATACCAGGCTAGGTTAGGTTAGGACTTTTATTTTGCATTCCAATCCCGGTTTGAAATAGTTTTTTTCGAAACTAGTGCTAAAGATAGGACATAGTAGACATGAGTCTAAGAAAAATTCGATACCAGGCGCTATCCTTCTGAAGTTGTTATACGCTGGGCGGGTCCATGCTGACTGAACGTCCCTTCCGGAAGCAATATACAACTCAAACAACGTGATTCCTAGGCATTCCATTCTTGCGAGAGGTTAATAATATACGGTCAGATGAGAGGTTGATAAGATGAGGTATTTCAAACCCTACTAGGTACGGTATCTCACGTTCAGAACTTTTATGGTCACCCATCCAATACCTGACTCAGCTCAGCAAATTGCTGCTTAACTTTGGTGATCTCGTGAAAGCATGCGATGTTTCCTACATGCAAAACTGAATGCAATAGATTAAAAGCACAATAAAGCATAATATTAAAAATAAAAATTAATACAAAATTGAAGTGAAATTGAAACCCCAAATGAAGTGAATATCGTCCCTGCTTGGACTCTTACTTGGTGCACGTGCTAGAAACGTATTCGAACTCCATCGGAGACCAGCGGCCTGTGTTGTGTTGCAGTACTACAGCGACTGGGGTCACGTGTTCATCACCAACCCGACCTTTGCCATCGACTCGATCTCGTTCCTGAGCGGCTGCCTCGTCGGCTTCAACTTCATGAAGGAGCGTGCACTCGGCATCCGCTTCTACCTCGCACACTTTTACTTCAAGCGCTACGTCAGGTAGGGGTCCAAGGCCCACACTTGGCGATCGACTACGTTTGCTGCCTTATTGTGAATTGTTTTTTGTACAGGTCTCTTGGGGGTAGTTTTAGGGTAGTTGTCGTTGCTGTACTTTTATGTACTAATTACTATTCGTAATATTGGTATTGTAATATAGGAGCAGATTGGTTGCGAGATCCAAGATGTTAAGTTTGCTAGATGGGAGGTAAATGGTGAAATGAAACACACGAACATAAAAATTATAATACGGTTTGACGCAGATCACTCTTAAGCTACGTTTACAGCGATGCGAAGTGACGGTGTCGTAGACAATCAGAAGGCCGTTCCCGGTGACGTCACAGAGCTTAGCGACCCTGTCGCTTCGCTTAGACTGACATAAAATTTGTTTATCTTTTTGGTCGCGAAGTGACACAGTCAGCGACGCTGCCGCTTTGCATCGCTGTAAACGTAGCTTTAGCAAGGCCCGATTGTTGAGCTACACTGCGACAGCGTTGCTAAAACGTTTGTCGCATGTGCTCGCTGAGATCGCTGTGGACTGCCAGGTCTGCGGCAAGCACAGCTCAAAAGAGCCCATAACACGACGGTCAAGGGGCGGTGGGAGCACGGGGGGCCTCTTTGGGTCTGTGGCAGTCGCAGCTCAGTGCATGCGATGTCAGATTGCAGTCAGTGCCCTGTGGATTGAGGCGACACGCTCGCTGGACTCGCGCTCACTTTTGAATTTAAAAAAACTGCTTTTCGGATAATTTCTCAGTAATTTGTCGCTAGGTACTTGCGATATTTTTTACTTGGTTTCAAAAACATCCCTGGCCGAAAGTAAGAGAAGGGGCTGCAGCTCAGCAGACCAATAGCATGAGCTGCCCCTGCTGCCTGCACTTATAGTAAAGAGTACCTACCTAGACGAAAGAGTACCTACCACACAAAATGTTTTCAATTATAATGTATAATTTAATCAGTTACAGCTTACAGTAACGTGGAACACACTTTAGTTTACTTCACTTAGTTGCATATATATTATTTTGTGTATTTTATTTGCCAGGTGGCATTACATGGTCATTCCCTAAAAAGCATGGCTTGTAGTATAGATAAGAGTAGTTTGGAATAGCACTAGCGAACACAGCTATCGTCAATTTAATATTTTTAACATTGAAAAATGTAATTCTTTGTAACATACAGGAAAACAAAAAATCTACAGCGTGCCAATAACAACCATACAGTCTAACTATTGTTTAGGTATTCTTAAAAATTAACAACATTAATTATTGAGCATTCATATAAAACTAACTGCCATCAACTAAAAAAGCAACTAAACTAGACATTTTATCATGATCAAGGTCATGCTGATTTTGTAAGAAACACACCAGTTTCCGCAATTGTCGAAATGTCTCTACCAATCACGAGTTGAAAGTATCGTCAAAGCTTTGGTCCTGTGACTGTCCCTGAGATTGGGCCTGGAATTGTGCCTGCTCTTGAGGCTCATCGCGTTGTGTCGGGGACTGGCTCGTCTGAAACTGCTCCAAGATCGGCAGCAACTGACCTTGGCTCTGTAGAATCCTGACCAGACTAGACAGGGTCAACTTCTTGGACAGCATGTTCGTGTAATAGACCGGAGGATGGAATCTACAAATCTGTTCTGCTGCAAGGATATCTCTGATTTGCGACAGCACCTCATTCGTCAGCTGGGAGTTTTGGATGATCTGGCTGGACGCAGGCAAGCTCTGAACGGCATCGGCTGCTGTGCAGTTCTGAACGAGAGGCTGGCCCGAAGAGACGTTCTTCGCATGATTGCTGCTTCGTGGTTGGTTTGCTTTTTCGTTGCGAGGGTCGGCCTTCTCTGCCGGTCGAACGTTCACCGAATGCCCCTTGATTGTGTGGTCTTCGCCCCAAAGACTCTGTGCGACTTCGTGTTCCTTGAATGTCACGAACGCGTAGGGCTTGGCTCGATTCGGAGGCACGTACACGTGGGTAACTTCACCGTAACGCGAGAAGTACTGGCGTAAATCTGAAGGCGTAATGTCGAGAGCACAACGGCCAACAAAGATCTTGTACTCTAGGTACTTGCTGTCAGGCGACAAGACTTCTGTTTTGCTCTTGATCTTTGAGTTGGGGATCTTCACCTCGCACCAATGACCGTTCACTGAGTAAAACGGGGAGACAGCGCTCATCACAGTCTTTTGCGAATCGTAGTCTTTGAAACGTATGAAGCCAAACCCTTTCGAAACGCCGTTTGAGTCCCGTTTGACGGAGACCAGCTCGAGCTCGCCGAACTTACCGAAGCATTGGCGGATGTGTTGTTCGGTGGTGTCGTGCATCAGTCCGAGAAGAATTAAATCGATCGATTTCGTGTCGGTTCTAATAACCTTATCAGGCACAGCACAATCCGATGAACCGACATTCTTTCTCTTCAGTTGACCTTGGTTCATTCGTGGTGATCCATCGCAGAAATAGACAATGCCGTTCCATCCACCTTCAGGTGGATAAAACTTACCATCAGTGAACCTCAAGCCACGAATGGTGTTGGTCTCTTCGTTCCTATACCGCAGTGCATAAGACCCCTTGAAATAGTTGTGTATTCTGAAGGATAACAGACTCCCATCTGTTTCGAGTGGGAAGAGAACAACCGGCCCTCCTTCTCTTTCGGATACTTGCAACATTGTAGTCATTTCAAACAATATTACAAGCAATAATTAATTTTTTTCGACACCGTGACTCGTGAGACGAACTTTCTTCCACAAGAAAACAAAAGTGTATTGGCTTGTTCTAAGCCCAATTGATTCACAATGCTGTTTTCAATTAATGTATTTCTTGTTCTAGGAACGAAAAACAAAGGAAGCAGTGAAAATGGAGCTCAGTTTAAATTTTAGCCCCTGGAGATTGGAATAAATTTTTATCATTAGAAATTTGATTTGTCTTTGGAGGGTGAAGCGGAGTGAAACTCACTGTGAAACCATCTATTATCTTGACCCAAAAATCGTGTTTTTGTGTGTTTCGCGCGCTCTACAGACCGAACATGTGCAGCGATTCTGACGACTTTTTTCAGAATACAATACGTGTTTCACTTAGACTCGCCACTGCGTTATTTTCAGCAAAATTTACCAAATAGTTTAACCAATCAAAATAACAACCTTTCCCCCTGGTTTTAAATAATTTTTCATATTTCGATTGAATAATAATTCAGAATTTTAATACGACATTCCTCATTTCATTTACAGTATTTTCTCATACTTACAAATAGTCGATCTCACTGCCAGGTAGCAGGCCACCAGGATCGAACCTGAACTCTCACTACTGCAGAATAGCAGGCCACCAGGATCGAACCTGAACTCTCACTACCAGGATAGCCGGCCACCAGTATCGAACCTGAACTCTCACTACCAGGATAGCCGGCCACCAGTATCGAACCTGAACTCTCACTACCAGAATAGCAGGGCACCAGGATCGAACCTGGGTCCTCCCGAATGCAAGGCAGACATGGCTTTCTCAATGCCAAGATAGCCGGCCACCATTATCGAACCTGGGGTGCGATTGTGTAACTTTATTTCGTTCGATTTGGCTCGAAATCATTCGATTTCAAATCACTGCCCGTGTTAAACCATAGGCAGTGATATTGAAAACAAATGGTTTTGAAACCACAAAGTTACACAATCGCCCCCCCTGGGACCTACCGGGCGCAATACATCGTGTACGCATGGCGCTCGCTCACGCCACCTCTCACCTTCCCTGTGCAGGTTCACGTGCCCCTACGCGGCCCTCCTGCTCATGCAGAGCACGCTGCTCATCCACCTCGCACCTTACCCTGTGCAGGTTCACGTGCCCCTACGCGGCCCCCCTGCTCATGCAGAGCACGCTGCTCATCCACCTCGCACCTTACCCTGTGCAGGTTCACGTGCCCCTACGCGGCCCCCCTGCTCATGCAGAGCACGCTGCTCATCCACCTCGCACCTTCCCCTGTGCAGGTTCACGTGCCCCTACGCGGCCCTCCTGCTCATGCAGAGCACGCTGCTCATCCACCTCGCACCTTACCTGTGCAGGTTCACGTGCCCCTACGCGGCCCTCCTGCTCATGCAGAGCACGCTGCTCATCCACCTCGCACCTTCCCCTGTGCAGGTTCACGTGCCCCTACGCGGCCCTCCTGCTCATGCAGAGCACGCTGCTCATCCACCTCGCACCTTCCCCTGTGCAGGTTCACGTGCCCCTACGCGGCCCTCCTCCTCATGCAGAGCACGCTGCTCATCCACCTCGCACCTTACGCTGTGCAGGTTCACGTGCCCCTACGCGGCCCTCCTGCTCATGCAGAGCACGCTGCTCATCCACCTCGCACCTTCCCCTGTGCAGGTTCACGTGTCCCTACGCGGCCCCCCTGCTCATGCAGAGCACGCTGCTCATCTACCTCGCACCTTACCCTGTGCAGGTTCACGTGCCCCTACGCGGCCCCCCTGCTCATGCAGAGCACGCTGCTCATCCACCTCGCACCTTACCCTGTGCAGGTTCACGTGCCCCTACGCGGCCCCCCTGCTCATGCAGAGCACGCTGCTCATCCACCTCGCACCTTACCCTGTGCAGGTTCACGTGCCCCTACGCGGCCCTCCTGCTCATGCAGAGCACGCTGCTCATCCACCTCGCACCTTACCCTGTGCAGGTTCCCGTGTCCCTACGCGGCCCCCCTGCTCATGCAGAGCACGCTGCTCATCTACCTCGCACCTTACCCTGTGCAGGTTCACGTGCCCCTACGCGGCCCCCTGCTCATGCAGAGCACGCTGCTCATCCACCTCGCACCTTACCCTGTGCAGGTTCACGTGCCCCTACGCGGCCCCCCTGCTCATGCAGAGCACGCTGCTCATCCACCTCGCACCTTACCCTGTGCAGGTTCACGTGCCCCTACGCGGCCCTCCTGCTCATGCAGAGCACGCTGCTCATCCACCTCGGGTCGGGACCCATCTGGCTCGAGAAGGTCGTTCCCCTGCAGGAGAACTGCCGCGAGTCCTGGTATACGGGACTCATCTACCTCGGCAACTACATCCTCGAGGACAAACAGGTGACTGACGACGGATGGGCATCGTCGCCGTCTTCGTGGCAACGGTGGTAGCATGAAATCTACATGGCCAGTGGCGTAGCAACCGCTGGTGCAGCTACACCACTGGCCCAGGAGGTTTTTTTCTCCAATACCCGGTGGACCCGGTGCTGGCGCCAGCACTGCGATTTTGTTACTCAGACTTTTTGCCGTTCTCGGTTATAAAGCTAAAAATTTAACATGGACAACAATATGGGTTTTATCCATCAGAACCGATTATGGCATAACAGAAAAAAGATACAAAATCTCTATAGGCTGGTTCTTCCATGCCATGCTATAAGTCTCAAATCATCAATTATACCTACCCCATTTGTCAAAACGGTGCGTCGTTGAACAACACAGTGTCAAAATTCGAAATATATACCCAGTAGGTACCATTGCTAGTACCTACCTTCCCTTCCACTTTCAGTTCTGTTCTTGACCCCCTGGCCTGGTAGGCAATCCAAGCTACACGCGAGCACACAAGGCCAGCCTAGACCCAAGGCTGAGAGACCCAGCCGCGGTTTCAGCGTCAAATCGGCTAAAACTTGGACGTGAAATTCGCCGTTGGTACTAGGCGCCCAGGAGAGCGAGTAGTCTCGAGCTAGTTTCGCTGCAGTGCGCGTTGGGCGTCATGGGAAAATCGTGGCCGCGCAGAGAAAAATCGGCAAATTTCAATGCTTCGTCAAAGTTTTTTGAAGACCCTGGACTCTGGGCGAAATTAGGGATAGTGATACTGATGCTGCGACTACGGTCCCACCTGTCCAGGTATACTGATAGCGAAATTTTCAGTCAGTTGTATCGGAAAATCTAATTTGAAAGGGGAACAGCTATTGTTTCTATGGCGTATATAGATATACTGTTGCCGCAGGTATTTGATGGCGAAAATGTACAAAATTTAGTCCCCGCTACTAAACCCAATAATTTCCAAGATGGGGGGAGGTGTGCCCGGCTTATTGCAGGCCCATTGGCTTTCACGGCGCCCGTGTTTTGTTCCAGTGCTTCTCGCAAGTCTGGTTCAACTGCGCCGAGATGCAAATGTTCTGGCTGAGTCCGCTGCTCTTGTTCCCGCTGTGGAAGTAAGTGTACAGCCCGCAAAAGCCACTCCTCGCCCCACTCGCCATTTGCCTATCGCTTCGCTCATCAAAGATTTTAAACTTATTTTACAAGGCGATGCTCAGGGTAAATGGTTAGATGCGACCTAGAACGGGGTGAACCAAAATGATATGTCACAAAAAGGCGACCGTTTTCTATGCCCGTGACCACGAAAGCAAGTGTTGTGACAAGGCATGGCAGCCATCGACAGCACACATTGAATTTCTATCCGAGCACACAACCAGGGCCTTCTGGGTGGAAAGCAAGTGTTGTGCCAAGGCATGGCAGCCATCGACAGCACACATTGAATTTCTATCCGAGCACACAACCAGGGCCTTCTGGGTGGAAAGCAAGTGTTGTGACAAGGCATGGCAGCCATCGACAGCACACATTGAATTTCTATCCGAGCACATAACCAGGGCCTTCTACATGAAAATGTTTCCCATCGCTCTTATGGCGTGAATGTTGCAAGGAGGCTGTGGGAAATGTCAAAAAATCCTTGGCTTGAATCCACTGAGCAGTACTTTAATCTCGCTCAAGGTCAAAGCCACCTATAGATACATTTTTGCCCTACAAGCCAACAAATCCGTTCGGAGAGCGCTGGCAAGTGGCAAGGTTCCTTCTTTTGAAAATGAATTCATGCCTTGAAGATGTCCAAAATAATCAGCTCACGTATTAGGTAATCACAAATCACAATCCGTAAAATATATAATTTATATGCCTACGTATATCTACGTATTATCTACGTATACGTAGATTTTCGTTGGAACGTTGAATAACGAAACTATAGAGCGGTAAATACTTTAGAAATCTGCATAACTGCAAATCTGAATACGGCCTGTGCCGTGTCGGCCGAAACCCTGCACACGCGGCTTTGCCCTTGATCAAGCACCTAGTTATAAATGTTACGAATCGTCGGGAAATCAGTAAAACTTTCAAAAAGCATCCACAACCCATTTTGAAAGGTTTTTTGAAATCTTGATACATTTGCACGAGTTGAAGCGTTCTTCTGGAGGAACGTGACTGCACCGGATTTAATCGGTGCTCTTCAATTTGGGATATGCGATAACCCAACCCAAGGGAGGGACTTTACGACTGTCGGAGGCAGGTGATTACGGGTCAGAGATGATAAGCACAGTTATGTATAGTACTCGTCACATTTGTTTATTGGAAGTCTGTGACTGGATGATGGTGAGCGTGCGAGACTCCTCACTCGAGCTCGACTGCCTGCCGCAGGAGATGGGGTTGTCGTGGGCACCACCCCTAGCCCAGGGGCTGACTGTACCGGACTGCATGGTCCGGTATGGTGCAGGTGACGTTAGATACGTCACAGAGTGTATATCATTCGCGGTTTCGCGGTTTCATCCGGTATATCATATTATATATCTCTTTTCTAGGCTGTATGGATATAGGTTAATCTGCCATGTAGACCTGTACTATAGTGTTACAATGCTCGATCGCTGTCAAACCAATGCGTCCGTAATCGTCACACGCACATATCAATGAATCGATGACTATGGGCGCAGGAAATTGGAAATAATATAGATAAAACAATGTGCTCATAGATGAGCCTGTAACAGTGTTACTTTAAAGTCGCTAGGTCTGGCTGGAGCCAGTCGGATTCCAAAGCGCAGTGTGTATTTACATTGCAAATCCGTCGCGTTCTCACTTCTCGGCCTCTTAGAGCGTTTCGGGCCATTCGACCCGGGATCGGACGGGCCCAGCACACGAGCTCGAAAGCGTCGCATCTATACATTGATAATATACTGAGGTTAAATATCCTACCGTATACCTACCCTCGAGGCAGTGGCAGCTAGTGGTGTAAAAATGTGAGAAGAAGGCTCGATAATTAGCAATTGCCCATGTGACTTTGGAAACGAGTCTACCATAGTCGGTACACTATTATACACAGCTGTGTTGGAAGCCAAAGGACTCGAAAGCCTATATATAGGCTTTCAGAAAGCCTATTGTATAGGCTTTTACATTTTAAGCTAACATAGATCTTAGATTTTAGAAATCGACTTGTCTTATGCCATTATGTACATGGTTTTTACTGATCAAATAAAATGAAATGAAATGAAAATGAAAAATGAGCCCTTTGGCTTCCAAAGCGCCGAGTGCATTGCAAATTTGCAAGTTCTCGCCTTCAGAGAGTTAACAATCCGACGGGCTCCAGCCCCAGGGTTCGAAAGGGTCGCATCTATAGGTAGGCACTGGGAGACGAATCCGCACTCAAGATTGAATTGATACTGAGGCATGCACATTTACCCTTGAGGCCGCGGGACCTCGACCGTTTTTGAGGAAATTCTCACCATTTGGAGTTGGGACTTTCCGAGTCTTCTCATGCGCCCCTGGACAATTGAAGGACTGACAAATGCGCTGGGTTGTGCTTTCAGACGTCCACTGTGGGGCAAAGCTCTGGTGGTGGCGTTGGTGGCGGCCGGCCTCGTCATCACCTTCCTGGTGGCGTTCGTCAACGAGGTGCCCGTCGGCAACATGACCCCCAAAGGGTAAGTGTATACCTACCACTGGCGTAGGAACAGGGGGGGGGGGGGCAAGGAGGGCAATGCCCCCCCCCCCAACTTTTAGGCGTAGGGGGGCAACTGGGGGGCAAATGTTATAGTTGCAATCATTCATTTTGTCTGCTGCTCAGAGTTGAGTATACCTAGTGTTTCTGCTTAGCTGATGTTGAACGAAATCTTTTGAAATCACTTCCAGGAATATGACTATAGCAGTAGCAGAAATGCAGACTGTTTATGTTATAGTCAGAGTCATACATGCACCCAGACTGGAGAGGGAGAGGAAGGATTTTGTATTGCTAGTGTAGAGCTGGAATTCGCCACGGCAAGACGCTCTGCAGTATTCGATGTGCTATATTTACAGGCATCACAGAAAACGTGATAGTAATTTTCGTAATGCGTTAATTTGATACATGTTCCCCGGCGGCAATTTTATCTCCAACCCTCAGATTTGCTTTAAAAAATATAGCCCCCCCCCCCCCCCCCCAGGTCCGGGTTTCACCACTGTCTGTCTTGCAGCTTGCCCCCCCCCCCCCCCAACTTGAAAAGCGTTCCTACGCGCCTGATACCTACCACCCCACCCTCACATCAGCCGACGTACGGATAGCATTATTAGGTATATTTCTCTTTGGCATGTTTCTCGAGTATATTAAAAAATGCCTGTGAGAGGGAACAAAATATCCTTTTATTTCATGTTTTTTTTTATGACATTTCGTTTCAGGTTGGTAGTGCCATATTTTTCTGTTCTTATGGAGAGTCTCCGTTTTGCGTTGCTCACTTCAATTTGGGGTGAATTCATTTGTTTCCTGCCCTAAATTATCTGCATTCTCTCACAAACTGTGGTTCCCTTTTATGTATACCCGCACTGTAGCTAGTTACAAAAAAATTAATTAGTAAGTGATTCAACAAAAGCTGCAACATAGGTGCACCAATACTTTAGTATACCGCCGTAGGCTCAGATCAATCCACGCTTAGTTGCAGTATTCATTTTGTTCCTGCAACCTCAAGAGGTTTTCTCTCATTAATGTGTGCAGGTCCGATGGTTAATTATTTGTATTTCTAAAGTATCACAAACACAGTGACTGACATAGCGTTTTTCAAGTCATCACATGTTCCATATCGCAACACATTACTGAGGTTGTCCGTTTAAGTCAGCAAATAAATTGGCCATTAACTTGTTACTTCATGGAACAGCCAGTCGAAAGCAGATACTTTTTCTATATTTACGATAAACTAATATAACCGGGGGCGCGTTGCGTTAATCAGCATATGGACATGCGATTAATCAGAAACCTTCGTCGCCATTGCCTTATCAGTATTCCAAAACCAAGCAGCCAATGGGGGGCGAGCTCTAGCCGATCAATACCAGAAGGGGACGATCGATCAAAGCACGTTGATGACGACGTCACAGCAGATACTACTCACTCGCCTGAGCGCCTGGTACTAAATGCCAGTTCTGCCTCAGTGTTTTAGCGTTTCTGAACCGTTCTTTTTCACCAAAACGAGCGCTGTGCGCCTTGTGTATAGGCTTGGTGGTTTGCTCTTGTGTACCATTGGTTGCCTACATACCATTTTAAGGGGTGTGTCGTTTCATGATACGTGTTATATTATGAACGTATTACGCTATGTATCCCTTTGTTATTATTGATGAGCGAAGCGAAATCTTCAATGTCGTTAGTCTCAAAAAAGGATCTTTTGTTAGCGATACAAATCGAATGAAAAAAAGTTACATGATCGCCACCCTGGACTGCTCTGAATTTGAAAAAATTATGCAGATTCTCTTCGCTAGGTTCTATAGTTAAAAGAGTTAAGACCCTGTGATCTTTTCAGCAAAATTGACACGCGATAGATTTTCGACTTTTCGAAATGCCAAAAAAATTAATTACTTTCGAAATTCTGTCCAATCTGTACAGCCGAAAGCATATAGATTACAGATGAAGCCTTAGAAGAAAGAAAAAAATCCTGCCACCTCCACAAAATTTTACTATGTACAGTTTCAAAATAAAATAAATAAAACCAAGTATTCCGTCTCCGTATCCTGTCCGTACGCCTGCCCGTTCTCTTTTTGTGAAATGTAGTGAATTTCAGCTGATTTAAAAATGTAATAGAGACTATACAGGAACAGTAATGTAAATCAAATCTGATTTTGCGGTTTGGTTTGGCACTAACACAGTCTCCCCATCTCCCGAGCCCGTGGACAGACAGTGCTAACTACCTCCGCCCTGCCCCTCCTCCCCAGCAAGGGCGCCCTCGTGTTCCTGCCCACGCACACCCGGTACCCGTCCTGGATCATCGGTCTGCTCACCGGCTGCCTGCTACAAGACGCGGAGACCAACGCCGAGACGCTCACCCCCGCCCAAGTCAAGCTCGGCTGGGTGGTCAGCATGGGGCTCATCCTCATGCCCGTCGTGGGCAGCCACTCCTTCCAGCAGGTCAGTCTCTCAGAGAGAAAGCATGTCTGAGATCACTTTGGAGAACGACTACTGAGAGAGAACTAAGACCCGAATGCAGAGTCGACACTGAGTGCACACTCACACTGAGTCCGCACTCAGTGCGCAATTTGGGAACAATATATCATTGCAAATGCCAACTGAGTATGCACTGAGTGTGGACTCAGTGTTAGTGCGCACTCAGTGTCGACTCTGCATTCGGGCCTAAGCGGTTGTGGATTTGGCCTTTTTTTCGCATGGATTAGAAATACTCCTCCTGAACTTCTGACTTCAAATACGAACGTACACTTTTGGAAAAAATACACGTGTCGTTAAAGAGTTGCTAGATGACTGATACTATATATTTATATTTTTTTGAAAACTTACAGCGGAGGAAATTTTCAAAAAGTTTCATTTGAGGTTATCCGTACCAAATCAACACATAAGAAGAAAAAATGACCTGACCATTCTTACCTTTTATTTTCCTCAAAGTTTTTATCAGGCGCAAAATGACCCAAAGGTTGACGCGCCTTTAAAGCCCCACTATTCATTCATTCAAATGCACAGAAGTAGACTATATCTATGAAGGATTAAAAACATTTGTTTCAAACATTTATCTCGTACGGTTCATGCGCATTAGCCAGCTAAACTTTAGCCTGTTTCGTTACTATATAATATATACACTTATACACTTACAATCACATGTGACCTTGTAGCGAGTGACCAGTCAAAGTTAGAAAAATAAAATTGCGAAAGTTGGAAAGCTGAGCAAATTTCTAGTCGTCTACATTGAAATCCACCGCCAGGAACAAAAACCATCCGTAATATTTAATCACCCCATAAACTGAAGAAAAGTACCATTGCGCATATTTTTATTTTCGCGAAAATTTTACAGGACATAGCCAACAGATTGATAAAGCTTTCCTGAAAGTTTTGTTCTCTGGTTCGCAACATTTCTCGAGAAAACAATTATTTTGTCTAGTTTTCGCACTTTTTTGCAGTCATGTGTAGACGTTTTGGTTATGTTAGCGTGATTCTCATTATTTGCGCATGCTCAGAAAGCAAAAAATTTTTTTCAGCGGGTCGTTAAATGGTTCTCTTAAGCTCCTCTGAAAGTTTCAAGTCTGGGTTCTCACTATTACGAACCGCAACTTGAAACTTTCATGGGAGCTTAAGAGAACCATTTAACATCCTGCTGAAAAAAATCGTTTGCTTTCCGAGCATGCGCAAATACTGAGAATCACACACTTTCGGATTCTCCGTGTTTGGTGGCGAAAGTACTTGCGATTTACACCTTTGTTGGAGGTCGCCAAAGAAATCAAGCTTCACCCGCATGTTTGCAGCCGGACTCCGAGTACAACCCGTACACCCACTCCGCGTTCATCAGTCTGACTCGGCCCGCGTTCACCATCGGCCTCAGCTTCGTGGTCTACGCCTGCATCACGGGCCACGGAGGTGGGTGCACCCCTCCCCCCCACTTTCATGTTCAGCAGAGTTGTCTCTTTTGGGTCTGGTTCTTTTGGCACTGGACAGGGGCGGTTTTATCTGTCTGATGGCATTACAGCATAACTTGCCGACGAAGACCTCTTGCAACCAAACTCCGAACAATTTTTAAATGCGAGCCTAGCCGAAAGCGCAAATTGATTCTCTGGGTTGGTCTTGAAGAAATGGGAATCAGTAACAAAACTCCATTTCACGTTTAGAAGTCGAGTGGATTTGCATCTTTCTCGAGGACTCACTGCTACTTAACAAGGCACGAGCTACAGTTCCAAAAACATGCTTATTTAGCCTTCTGTCACGCTCAAGAAATGGCTTGTAAGTTTTTTAACTCTAATCAGGTATCTAGCAGCAGTGGCTTCTCTTGGAAGATGCAAATCAACTCTTCTTCTTTTCGTGAAATTGAGTTTAGAAAGGTGTGGGTTAAGAAGACTTTCATGCACAGTTTTATAGTCAATAGGTTTTTTTTTAATTCCATAAAATAACACACTGTGTCATACAGGAAAGTCAATTGTAAAGATAATAAACAATGCATACATACACTTAATAATATAATATACGTACTAACTAATTACTTATTTTTCGTGGGGTACCTATTGGTATTTTATTTTTATATGGGGAAGGAATCATGCTAAAAGGTCTTGTTGCAGTGTCCGAAAGAGATAGCGAGCACATGGACACAGTTTTAAAAACCGCAGTAGATTTCTCGGTTTCAATTTGGCCTTAATACACGTAAAATCCTATAAAACCTTGAAAAAAAGTTAGATATTGGTATGTTAAAATCAGTGTGGTCGAGGCGTTTCGATCAATTGGACGATATTTTCAAAAAATCCGAAAACTGTACTCAGTCAAGCTTATTACAGAGCCCATTGCATCAAATCGGTTATTCCTGCAGTATTCTGAGCTGACCCTGAAAGTTGCTTGAAAGTTGAAACGTGCGCAGGCCCAGTGAACACGATCCTGTCGTGGAGCTTCTTCCGTGTGACCTCGCGCGCGATGTACAGCTTCTACCTGACGCACACCTCGGTGCTGTTCTACCTCGGCGCTCTCTCGCGCACGCCCATCTACATCACCGACACTACGCTCGTGAGTACCTTGCTCTGTCACCTGGAAGGGAGCCGAGGGTGGACCCGGTGCCGGCACAAGGCCTGCTACCGTCCAACAGCACCAAGGGCCGGCCACCGCTTAGCCTTGTCCCTTTGACACACTGTGTTGGCGCTGTCCCTGTGGCACTGGTCTATTGGCTGTCGGTGAATGACAGGCTCTTGATGAAGCTAGCCTGGCCTGGAAGGGAGCCGAGGGTGGACCCGGTGCCGGCACCAAGGGCCTGCTACCGTCCAACAGCACCAAGGGCTGGCTACCGCTTAGCCTTGTCCCTTTGACACACTGTGTTGGCGCTGTCCCTGTGTCACTGGTCTATTGGCTGTCGGTGAATGACAGGCTCTTGATGAAGCTAGCCTGGCCTGGAAGGGAGCCGAGGGTGGACCCGGTGCCGGCACTGAGGCCTGCTACCGTCCAACAGCACCAAGGGCCGGCCACCGCTTAGCCTTGTCCCTTTGACTCACTGTGTTGGCGCTGTCCCTGTGTCAGTATATTCATTATCTCGTGGAACAGAATGTGTTCGGTGAAGACAGGTTTGTGACTAAGATATTACAGGCCATGATCTCGATTTAGTGCAGGAATTCGCAGGATACAAAATACAACTACAATCGTACCGATTTGGGGGCTGGGGACACGATGGGCAATCCTCAGCCTGAACTTGATTGATCAACAACTTGTATTGTGACGTAGTACCTATTTACATGTTGTAACTCTGAATACTCAAGTTGTATGTAACCAATGTTGCAGCTGGTGCTGGAAGTTGCGTACTTCTTCATCACGTGGGCCTTCTCTACGCTGCTCTGCCTCTCGTTCGAGATGCCGTTCGTCATCATAGAGCAGTACTACCTGGGAAAGAGTGAGTACCTAGCCACCTACCATGTAAGTGTTTTCACCACATTTTGGAAACGAAACAAGGTCATATTCTAGTTGGAGTTAGGAAAAAAGTTTTACGGAATGTACTTTTTACTTGGAGTAGTGATTTTCCACGAAAATAACAATTTCCAACAGCTGGCAAACGATTGGCTACGCTGAAAAGTATTCTTTCCCCTCATTGTCATAAAAAACTTCCCTAGTTGGAGTTTGGAAAATAGATTTTCAGACGATTGACGATCATCGTGATTTTCCGAGGACCCCAGAATATACAGAACGTGTCAAGGAAGCAAAGGATTACACATGACAATACTCTTTCACCTCATTGTCATAAAGCAATCTGCCCTCGGATGTCTTTGTTTCACACCGAGATGCATCTTCATCCGCTATGCACTTTCACGTTACTGGACTTCGGCCTAAGGTCATTTTGCAGTCCACCTACTTCTAGTAGGCAAAATGAGAGACAATCTAAGTCCAGGTGACCCTGTATTCTGCGCAGGGCATCGAACCCGAACCCGAACTCGTAACCCGAAAAAACTGTAATTCTGTGTTGAACCCGAACCCGAACCGGAATCCGAAAAATTTGAAAAGCCGGACACGAACCGAACCCGAACCTGTATTCTAGTTTTCAAAAACCCGAACCCGAACTGTGTGACGTATCTAACGTCACCTCTATACCGGACCATACGGTCCGGTACTGTTTGCCCCTGGGCTATAGGGTTGGTGCCAGGCAGCTCGGCAACCCCAGCTCCGGTGGGCGGGCGGTCTTCCACGGAGGCTCGAGTGAGGAGTCTCGTACGCGAGATCTCGCTCCTATAATATTATGTTTCAATTAGTGTTCGCGTTTGCTTTCGCGCGCGTCCTTGTGTTGAGGGTTGTTCAAATATCTGATCTTTGTGTAGAATCAGTGGCTGATCGTGCACGCGTGCAGGGATATCGAGTCATTATAATAATATCTCATATATCTCTGCTTTGAATCTTAGTCCGTGTCTGTGCCTGTGTGCCCGTCTCCTTCCGATCTCCGCAAGTATAGTTCCTTCTCCCCGAAAGGAATCTCACAACTGGTATCATTTTTCGGATTGTTTCGGGTTTTTCAACACCATGCGTTTTATTCAATTGTGCAGTATAACCTTTCAGGAGTTAATATAGTTTCGTGGAACTACCAAATTGTAATATTTTAGTTATTGCTACTTTTCAAAAATTTCAGAATATAGGCGGCTAATAAGTTTGCAAATTTAATCGTGAACAGGGCATCGAACACAAACCCGTAACCCGAAAAGCCCGTGATTCTGCGTGTTGAACCCGAACCCGAACCGGAATTACCAAATTGAAAAAACCCGAACCCGAACCCGAACCGGAATAAGCAAAATAAGAAAACCAGCACCAAAATTTCACATTTACCGAACCCGAACCCGAACCAATATTAATTCCGGCTTGATCCCCAGCCGGCCATCCGCGTCCGGCGTCCCGTTCGCGCAGCGTGATGATGCGTCCCAGTCTGCGCTCGGCGAGCGCGCTGTTCATGGACCGCGAGACTGGGGACGACATGGCGCCGACGCAGTCGCCCCGCGGCGCCGAGCTGCCCGCCACGCCCGGGGCGTCGCTCAACTCGATCGGCAACGCCAGCACCATCGTCTGGCAAGACTCGTTCGGGGACTTGCGCGCGCTCGACGCCTCGTCCACCGACCACTTGTTGGCGGTACGAGTAGCTTCCGATCAACAGATCCTTCCTGGCCTTCAGGCCTTCCTTCCCTTCCGGGTCCTTTGTATATTGAAGATGGAATGATCACCATGACACACGAATATCTACCAAACAATTGTTTACAAGCAAACTATATTAGTGTCAGCCCCACCAAAATAGCTCACCCACCTCCTAGGTAGGTAATATACAAATATATGGCTTCCAAATTAAATAAGGATAATTTTGGTGCTATGGTTATTTTGGCAAAATAACGCCCGTCAATATGGGAATCATTCGATTTCATAGTTATCATGTTTTCACATTGTTACGGATGTCATTTTGCTAAACTAACCATAGCACCAAAATTATTCTTGTCCGTTAACAATTGTTTGGAAGATATTCGTTGGGCAAGATGATTAATCCACCCTAAAGTTCATTCGTTGAAGCCCAGGTATTAGCATTCCTCAGGTGCTTTCAGATTTTCAAATGGCATCAATTATTGTTGTAAAATGCTTGAGAATTCCGTATACTTATACGAAGTTTCATCGCGATCCGAACGAAGGCCTTGCCTATAAATAGGTTAATGATGAAGTCAATCCTGCGCCGGAAGCGACTGGAATACCGCTCACGGAATGACTCATAATTACTAGAAATTTCAGCCTAAAGTGATCGATGGTGTTGCGACGGAGTTACCGCGGATGTCACCGAGTCGCTTGCTTGCAGGTGGTTCGCAAGCGGTTGGCCAAGCCGTGGGTGAGGTCGCGGCAAGATCTGGCCGAGCCCAGCGGCTCAGCGTTGCAGCTGCAGAGACCGTCCTCGGGCACGGGCTTCTCGCGCACGGGCTTCTCACGCACGGGCTTCTCACGCACGGGCTTCTCACGCACGGGCTTCTCACGGATGCGTCTCTCTGCAGATGAGGTCGGTACAACCAAGGGTACAACCTGCCGCCAGGGTGGGCGGAACGCTATGAAAACACCGAGGTTTACACTTTAAACTACATTTCACGTTAAGAAGGTGAGTGGACATGAATCTTCCTCGAGGACCCACTCCCTTTCTTCACTTGAAATTGAGCTGAACTTAAGTATATACATTTCAGGGGTATTAGCCCTCCTATCGTTCCCTTATCCTCCTTATCGTTTCCTTATCGTCGTCAAATGGAATGTCCAAATCATGGTGGCGATCATGTAACTTTTTTTCATTCAATTTGGCTCGAAATCACTTGATTTCAAATCACTGCCCGTGTTAAACCATAGGCAGTGTTATGGAAAACGAATCGTTTTGAAATCAGAAAGTGACATGATCGCTACCCTGTTCTGCAACATGGCTCGGTCAGAACGCACGACCCTCTCGTGTCTGTGACCTTCGCTTCTCGTGTTTCGTTCGTTAAGCAATGTGTCCGAAACGATCGGCGTTTGGCGACGACTGACGAAAGTTCTGTGCCTTTTCTAAAACGCACAATGGACGGTTACAGTTCCAGAGTCAATTTCCACTTATGTCAGCGAAAGTGCCACAAGAAAAGAAATGCGAATATATTTCGCTCACAATATAAGTTATTGACTCAGAAACTGTAGGCGTCCATTTCACAGAATTCAAGATTTCAAGGTTTAAAGTTGGGTTTACAACTAGGCATGTCAATGACACGATGTCATCAACATTAGCCCATGATTCAGACATGACACAGACTCAATGGCAGAGTCACGAACATGACGTCATGCACATCCAGAGTCGCTGATTGGATTGGTGGCACATCCAATGTTGATGACTTCGTGTCACTGACATTGCCAGCTGTAAACCAGGGTGGCGATTTCGTAACTCTGATTTCGCCGTTCTCGGTTATAAAGTTAAAAAAATACCATGTACAACAATAGGGCTTTTATCCATCAGAACCGATAACGGCATAACGTAACAGTTACAAAATCGCTAGGCAGGTGCCCAATTATCGAGTTTAAGTCAAGTTATTTTGTATTGTGGCGACTCCAGGTCATTTTTGGAAGAAGTTGTCCAAGGTCCCAGTATACTTTCGTTCATTGTGGCTGCCTTTGACTAATCACTAGTCACTTTGACTGATCACTTTGCAAATCGAGGCCTGTTGTTGCGTTGGTTCAAGGTGGAGGCACGCCGCGCGGCCGAGGCCAGCGTGCGCGTGGGCACTGACGTCGAGGTCTTGGAGCAAGAGGACGGCCATCTCAAGCAGCTGCAGCGCGCGCGCTCTGCTGTCAGCGCCGTCAAACTGCGCACGCGCAGAGAGGACCACGAGCGAGGCACCGCCGACCTTGACGTCTTTCAGGTATACAGACGTCGCCGCTAAGTTTTCTCAAGTATGTAAGTGTGTGAATCACCTATTAAAGCAGGGGGGGGGGGGGTGGGTTACAGTCATGTGTAGCTGAACCTTTGGGGATGATAACTTCGTTTTTTGCATTCAATATTACCTTCTAGTCGCCCTATTCTGGAACTTTGAAAATAGAACAGATAACGCAGAGCACCAAGTTGGTGCATCGGCTACGTAAGATGGTGTGTTGCTTCTTATGTTACGTGCGACGCACTGCTGTTTATAGATGATCGGAAAAGCGAGTGTAACAGATTTAATAAGAGCATGCCCGTTGTCCCCGCATCCTAACATACAGTTCTTATCTACTCATTTTGTAGTGAGAGTAAGCCAGAATTCAATCGCGGTATGTGCTTTTCTCATGGTGTCGCTTAGAGGCAATATAACTTTAGAATTCCGATCTTATATTCGTTTTAACTTTTCTCAAATGTTAAATTTTCATAATCAAATCACGACCTGGTGTCTCCCCTTATGTTCCTTGGTAGTCATGGCGCTGAAGGCCATTACATTAATGGCCTGGAGTGTGCCATGGAGTGTGATGATTCCGAAAATAGAGGTTTCATCGCGATTCGACCAAAGGTGTGGCCTGGAAAGTGTATCCCGTACGAGGTATGGGAAGCGGTCCGAGTTCACAGCTCAATGAACAGGCTTTATTATCCAATACCATTCACTTAGTTAGAGAGAAGTGAGAAGACATGACATATGTCTAAAAAAAGTAAAATCAGGCTCATCTCTCAGTCATTTTGCAAACGTTCCGTAATATGTAAACCCCCCAATGCATTTTCCCATCTCTCGCCCGATCGCCCCCAGGACTACGACGAGGACCGCGAGCTCGCCGAGGAGCAGTACTTCCGCGTGCACGGCGTCGCGCTCAGCGAGTCGGACCCCTACGTCACGGCGCCGGCGCGCTCCCGCAGCGTCGTGCGGTTCTCCGTCGACGCCGACGCCGCCGCGGGGAGCAGCGGCATCGGGCTTCGTAGCGCGCGCGCCAGTCGAACGACGCGCGTATCCGTCGGCGCGCTGCCGGCGTTTACCGACGAGCCGGGCCCGTCGGGCGGCAGCGCCAGCGTCGAGAGGGAACGGCGCTTGGCGCTCGAGGACGAGGAGCGGCGCGAAAGGGAGAGGAAACGGGCGGAGGAAGAGTTGAGGATGGAAGAGAGAAGGAAGAAGGAGGAGAAGAGGTGGGAAGAGGAGTATGCGGTCTTGATTGAACGCAAGAGGATTGAAGAGGAAAGGGAACGTGAAGAGGAGATGAAAAGGAAGGAAATTGAAGCTGAAGAAACGAGGAGAAAAGAAGATGAGGAAACAGTCGAAGAGGACGAAGATAGAACCGACGAGCCGGGCCCGTCGGGCGGCAGAGCCAGCGTCGAGAGGGAACGGCGCTTGGCGCTCGAGGACGAGGAGCGGCGCGAAAGGGAGAGGAAACGGGCGGAGGAAGAGTTGAGGATGGAAGAGAGAAGGAAGAAGGAGGAGAAGAGGTGGGAAGAGGAGTATGCGGTCTTGATTGAACGCAAGAGGATTGAAGAGGAAAGGGAACGTGAAGAGGAGATGAAAAGGAAGGAAATTGAAGCTGAAGAAACGAGGAGAAAAGAAGATGAGGAAACAGTCGAAGAGGACGAAGATAGAACCGACGAGCCGGGCCCGTCGGGCGGCAGAGCCAGCGTCGAGAGGGAACGGCGCTTGGCGCTCGAGGACGAGGAGCGGCGCGAAAGGGAGAGGAAACGGGCGGAGGAAGAGTTGAGGATGGAAGAGAGAAGGAAGAAGGAGGAGAAGAGGTGGGAAGAGGAGTATGCGGTCTTGATTGAACGCAAGAGGATTGAAGAGGAAAGGGAACGTGAAGAGGAGATGAAAAGGAAGGTAATTGAAGCAGAAGAAACGAGGAGAAAAGAAGAGGAGGAAACAGTCGAAGAGGACGAAGATAGAAGGAAGAAAGAGGAGAAGCAAAAAACTCAAGATGAAGAACAAGAAAGAACCAAGAAAGACGAAGAAAGCGTGAAGAAGACGGATGAAGAAAAGAGGGTGGAAAAGGAGAGAGACAAAATGGCTGAAGAGAGTGAGAGAAAGGCAGCCGAATTGCAAGCGAAGAAAGAAGAAGAAAAGAGTAAGGAGGAAGACAGGAAGAGAAAATCTGAAGAAGAACAGAAAAAGAAGGACGAAGAAAACGCTAAGAAGGCAGATGAGGAAAAGAGGAAGGCAGAGGCTCAAGAAAGAAAGGCTGAAGAGGAAAAAATAAGGAAAGAAGAATTGCAAGCAAAGAGGGACGAAGAAGGAAAGCGAAAGGAGGAGGAAAGAAAGAAAAAATCTGAAGAGGAACAGAAAAGGAAAGACGAAGAAAAAGTAAAAAAGATAGAGGAGGAGAAACGGAAAGAAGAACAGAGGGTAAAAAAGGCCGAAGAGGATAAAAGAAAGAAAAATGAGTTGCAAGCAAAGAAGGATGAAGAAGAAAAGGGAAAGGAGGAGGACAGGAAGAAAAAAACTGAAGAGGACCAGAAGAGGAAAGACGAAGAAAAAGTAAAAAAGATAGAGGAGGAGAAACGGAAAGAAGAAGAGAGGGTAAGAAAGGCCGAAGAGGAAAAAAGAAAGAAAAATGAGTTGCAAGCAAAGAAGGATGAAGAAGAAAAGGCAAAGGAGGAGGACAGGAAGAAAAAAACTGAAGAGGACCAGAAGAGGAAAGACGAAGAAAAAGTAAAAACGTTAGAGGAAGAGAAAAGGAAAGAAGAAGAGAGGGTAAGAAAGGCCGACGAGGAAAAAAGAAAGAAAGATGAGTTGCAAGCAAAGAAGGATGAAAAAGAAAAGAGAAAGGAGGAGGACAGGAATAAAAAAGCCGAAGAGGACCAGAAAAAGAAAGACGAAGAGAAACGAAAGAAAGATGAGGAAGCAGCAAAGCGGGAGGAGGAGAGAAAAAAGAAAGAAGCCGAGCGTAAGCGGAAGGAAGAGGCAGAGAGGAACAGTGGGGCAGGTCCGTCCCAATCCCCCGATCGAGACGACCCGGGAGGACATCGCGACGGCAGAGACCCTGGGGCCAGCACCATGCACTGGCGCAATGCTTTCAGGCGCCTCTAGGGCCCTGAGAGGACGTCTTCCATTGGCTGGCTGGATGGCTGGCTGGGACGAAGTCACTAAACATAAAAATGTATGCATCGCATTCCGTTTTCTTGACGCGTAATCAGAGTTTTATAAAACCTTAAAATGGTATAGGATGTAATAATAAACAACAAGTTAGTACTAAGTTAGTGCTAGTGCTAAGTATGGTGTGTTTATTGCCCTCCTCGGCCTATTGTTTATTAGTGACCGTTCTTGTTGCTGCTGTTTTAGTGGCAGGCAAAATTGCTAATTTTGTGTGAATGATTTTGTGCATTTTAGGTGCAATGACTACCTTCAGGCCATTGGTTGATGAGCCGTGGTTGCTCTGAGGATTGCCTTCAGGACATTGCTTGATGAGCCGTGGTTGCTCTGAGGACTGTCTTCAGGACATTGGTTGATGAGCCGTGTTTGCTCTGAGGACTGTCTTTAGGACATTGGTTGATGAGCCGTGTTTGCTCTGAGGACTGTCTTCAGGCAATTGGTTGATGAGCCGTGGTTGCTCTGAGGATTGCCTTCAGGGCATTGGTTGATGAGCCGTGTTTGCTATGAGGACTGTCTTTAGGACATTGGTTGATGAGCCGTGTTTGCTCTGAGGACTGTCTTCAGGACATTGGTTGATGAGCCGTGTTTGCTCTGATGACTGCTTTCAGGACATTGGTTGATGAGCCGTGTTTGCTCTGAGGACTGTCTTCAGGACATTGGTTGATGAGCCGTGGTTGCTATGAGGACTGACTTCAGGTCATTGGTTGATGAGCCGTGTTTGCTCTGAGGACTGTCTTTAGGACATTGGTTGATGAGCCGTGGTTGCTCTGAGGACTGTCTTTAGGACATTGGTTGATGAGCCGTGGTTGCTCTGAGGACTGTCTTCAGGACATTGGTTGATGAGCCGTGTTTGCTCTGAGGACTGTCTTTAGGACATTGGTTGATGAGCCGTGTTTGCTCTGAGGACTGTCTTTAGGACATTGGTTGATGAGCCGTGGTTGCTCTGAGGACTGTCTTCAGGACATTGGTTGATGAGCCGTGTTTGCTCTGAGGACTGTCTTTAGGACATTGGTTGATGAGCCGTGGTTGCTCTGAGGACTGTCTTCAGGACATTGGTTGATGAGCCGTGTTTGCTCTGAGGACTGTCTTTAGGACATTGGTTGATGAGCCATGGTTGCTCTGAGGACAGTCTTCAGGACATTGGTTGATGAGCCGTGTTTGCTATGAGGATTGCCTTCAGGACATTGGTTGATGAGCCGTGTTTGCTCTGAGGACTGTCTTTAGGACATTGGTTGATGAGCCATGGTTGCTCTGAGGACAGTCTTCAGGACATTGGTTGATGAGCCGTGTTTGCTCTGAGGACTGTCTTTAGGACATTGGTTGATGAGCCGTGTTTGCTCTGAGGACTGTCTTCAGGACATTGGTTGATGAGCCATGTTTGCTCTGAGGACTGTCTTCAGGGCATTGGTTGATGAGCCGTGTTTGCTCTGAGGACTGTCTTTAGGACATTGGTTGATGAGCCGTGTTTGCTCTGAGGACTGTCTTCAGGCCATTGTTTGATGAGCTGTGTTTGCTCTGAGGACTGCCTTCAGTTCATTGGTTGATGAGCCGTGTTTGCTCTGATGACTGCCTTCAGGTCAATGGTTGATGAGCCGTGGTTGCTCTGAGGACTGTCTTCAGGGCATTGGTTGATGAGCCATGGACTGTGGTCAGAGATTACGCCACAGTGATGACAAATTCCTTTAGCAAAGAAGATTATTGATCCACTGTAGCTTATAAAAGAGAGTAAAAAAACAAGTTAATTTGTAAAATTTTTATTGTATTTGCCTACTTTTAATTATTTACATTGTATAAAATAACTATATGTTAATAATGAAAAAAACTATTTCAAACTGGAATTTGAATGCTTAATCAAGTCTCACTGAAACGTCGGGAAACCAATGAGACTTTTGATTAAGCATTCAAATTCCAGTTTAAAATATTTTTTTTTCAAAACTAGTACTAAAGATGGGATATAGTAGACATGAGTCTAAGAAATGTAATATGTTAATTAAATACAGGTTTTGTAAGTTGTCACTTTACTGTACCCACAGTTATGTGATCGCTGGTTAAAACCCAGGGAAGAGCACTCGGCATCCCAAAGGCAACCCATGCTTTTTACCTGCAATGCGATACAGTCTTTCTTACAGGGATGAACATTCAGCATACCCGTAACGTCACTACGGGACAGTATATCTTACAGGGATAAACGCTATTCATACCAAAGACTTTCGCTCAGGCCTCTTCCAAGTAACGCACCTCCTGGAGGTAGGCAATGTTCGCTACACGCCTGCCATGCCGGGCAGTCTAGCTCCAAGGGGCAACGAGGGATGCCCTGGACTCGCGGTGCTAGCTGGCACTAGCACTCGGTCTCGTTCCTGTCAACCAAGCCAGCAAGCCAGCGTGGCATCGACGGTTCCCCGTGGCTTCGCGTGTCGTGTCGCCACGTGAGCTTTTTGTAAAGCTTACCTCGGGTCTGGTCGGCTGTCTGTTTCACCGACCGCCGAGTTTGGCCGGAAGACTTGGATCGGCCCCATAACTCTGTTGGGAACTTGGAAATGAAACATACCAACTGCTATATTTTAATACTTTGAGACTTAGTTCCAGAATTGCTACCAGATGGCGCTGAATTGGGAATGGGAGCGATTTCACTACACTCGCGCCAGCTTCCACCATTGTGGTGTTTATGTCGAAGGTTGAACACGCAGATTCTCGGTCTCTGGTTGGCTGCGATGCTTAGGTGATAAATTAATGCATGGCATGTCGCCGTTCGTACGATCAACTTTCAGGTCATTGCGATGGCTTTTCTTTATTGTTTAATGATCGCCGGGACTTGGCGGAGACTAACAGTATTATAAAGAATTGGTTCATCCACTAGCTAATAGAGTGCGCTAAGTTCAACACACCTTGGGCACTATTGGCCAGTGGATGAACAAATTTTTGAAACATACGAAGCAAATCAATCCATGTATCACATAACATGTATACTTATCACGGTTCCCAGTTACCTCAGTGGTAGAGTACTGGAATAGCGGCCGGGTTCAAATCCGCCCGACTCCATCCGAGTCTGTGTTTTGAAATATTTAATATTTCAGAATACAAACACAACTAATATATCTTATTTCTTGACCTAAATGCATACTCGCTAGTAGCCAAGTTGGTTAAGGCACTACTAGGATGGCAGAGAGAGCGTCCAGGTAATCCTGATTCGATACCGCTTACAGTCGTACACGGCCTAGAGTTTTGTCTGATCTCTGTCGGCGCAAGTTGAAGAGTTGAAGCGTTGAGGCTATATAGTGGCCCACGTCACTTCCGCTATTCACAGAGCTCTCAGCGACTCGGCCGTCCCCGTTGCGGGGTTCGACTCCGGACGGTGCCGTCCGTCGCGGGTGTATCGGACTCCTCAGGAGTCCCAAGGAACCCTGAACACCCGGGGGCCTCATTGCCGACTAGTAACTAGGGAGTACTTTTGAAATTTTATCACAAGTCCAGTACCATGTTAAGTACCAGAATGGCCAACAGATAGTGCTGCCTGGCTGTAATGCCAAACCAAGTTGCCATCACTCAGCACTGTTCCGAACCCAGGGAGTTTGTAGATCAAATAAACTCGAGGGTTGGGGGGCCTGGGGGTAGGGGACGAACTAAACTCGGCCAACTACAAACTGCCCAGTATCCTGTTTGCCAAAATAGATACTGGGCAATTTGTAGTTGGCCGAGTTTAGTTCGTTCCCTACCCCCAGGCCCCCCAACCCTCGAGTTTATTTGACCTACAAACTCACTGGGTTCGGAACAGTGCTGAGTGATGGCAACTTGGTTTGGCATCACAGCCAGGCAGCACTATCTGTTGGCAGTTCTGGTACTAACCTGGGGGACTTGTAATAACTTCGACATCGAATCATCTTTGCATTAATTTAGTAGGCAGCACTTGCTGTTGGAAAGTCTGGTAATAGTCCGCTCGAGACGTACTATCGAGGTCCGAGTCTGGTCGCTTCCCGCTGGCGGCCGGGTCCTCATCCCCGTCAGCGCCCTCACTCTGACAATCGATAGATTGCCGGTGGACAAATACGGCTAAGTCAATTAACACGGGCTCTTGGACTTGTGCAAAAATGGACATTGAATCGAACTGTATAACTACGCCAAACTAGTAACTGGGCAGTTTGTAGTTGGCCGCGTATTGTTGTGCCCTGCCCCTCCCCGTGTTTTTTTTACCCTTAGCCACTGACGCTAGGAACAGTATCGAGTGCTAAGCAGGTAACGAAACGTCAGGGCCAGGCAGCACTCTTACTACATTTTTGGCATCTGATAAAATAGACATCGAAACAATGTTGCTTTAGTTCAGTGATTGGCTACCAGGGCGACTGCCGCAGGGACTTTAGTTTTCGTGAGCAATCGCAAGTGGTTACAAAAACTTACTTGCGCTGAGATCAAACCGTCGACACCGGATTGCGAGTTGAGCGAGCTAACCACCAAGCCACACTCGTACAAGGTAATTGTATATGAATAACTTGTCCTCACTCACTTTGGTAGGGTTACCAGTTGACTCCAATATATTACATCAAGTCACGCCGCCTGAACGAAGCAACTATTGTACATATGATATCTTCAGTGATGTTAAAAACAAATGGTTGATTATATCTCAAATTTGACAGAGTCGTTGGCTGTCGAGCAGCAACCCACTACTGTCGAAGTTGAAAAACGCACTAACGCGACTTTGAGATTCAACATTTAAACGTCCCGCTCGACGCTAACCACAAGGCCACACTCGCTTCCCAATTACTAGAAGTTAATTGTCGCATATAAATTATAAAATAAAACAGGTTTGCAATGAACTCTCTCTATTCCTATCACTTCAAGGTATGATAACAATTTGACTTTGGTATATTGTATCACGTTACGCTCCTTGAATGGAGCTACATCAAACATCATACAGCTGATCACAGTAACCAATGTGTATTCAAAGACATAAGATACATTTATTATAAACGTAGCAAACGTAGCATTTCACAGATATTAGAAGCAGATGAGCGAAAGTGTAATGCTATGAGCCACAACAGTGCGGTGGCTTCATGCGTGCAGAGAATGTAACAAATGAAACAAAATCAAATAAAATGCTAAACGAATTGGCACGAAAAACAGATTTATATCTCAAATCTGAGAGAGACGTTGGCTACCGGGCAGCATTCGCTTCAACAGCGGACACAAATCACCGCAGTTGCGGGTGAAAACGCACTAACGCGACTTCGAGATTCGTCAGTCAAACGTCCCGCTCGACGCAGACCTCAGCGACGCAAAGCATCACGACTGGTCGTACCACATTGACGCAGGCCGAGCGAACGCTGCTGCGATTAATCGCAAGCACGCGGCCAGCAGACATCGATAGCGAAACGCCACTTCGGGGTCCTGGGGAGGCCCAAGACCCACGTCCAAAAATTGCCCCACGAAGCCAGCGCACCGCACGCGAGGTTCGGGCTGGGCCGGCGGGAACCGAACCGGCCGCTGAGGCACTCTACACAGGCGAATAAAGCCCCTGGTCTTTGAGCGATGCACTAGAACCGTATCGAGTGTTAGTGATTGCGCATCCTACTGCGCATGGCATTGTGTTAGCAATCGTTGATGTTATTAATAATCGACCCGTAAGTACATCGCTCCGTGTCCGGGTGGACAGCATACCGACATGCCAAAACTAGAGACCCAGGTTCGAATCCGGGAGCGGACCGATCTTTTTAAAATTTTAAATCGCATGTGTTTTGTTAATGTTCCCAGACAAAATTGTTCTATTCCTTGAAGCGCCTTCAGGTAGGTCGGTTTGTCACCCCTAAAAAGGATAATGGACGCTTATATCGGAGTTGACCGATTTGGGCTCGAGGATGTTTTTGGAGTAAATCTCTGCATTTTGGGGGCCATTTCAGGCTCAATCGGGGTCTTCAAATCTCATTTAGTTTGTTATGGTGAAAGTTTGTCAGTGATCGCCAGCAGATAAAGTGAGTAATTCTGGCCAACAAGCTAATTTCCTTAAAAAATCCCATTATCGAATCATTAACAGCGAGGTCGGGAGCAAAAAAAATATCTCCTGGGTAAACACTAAATACTGTAACAATATAATGTGCTATTTATATTATGAACATTGAAGTCATAGGATTTATTATCATTGACATAAGTGTGTGTGGTGGGTTCCAGAGTTGCCACATCCGTCTAGTCACTCACTTCCTATACCACTTTTCTATGTTACATTTCCCCCACAGTCCCAACCATGGACCCACCAACACATTGACCGTCCAACCCTCTCATGCCCCCCCCCCCCCTCCTTCCCCTTACGTTACAGGCAAAGTTAAGTTAGGTTACCCCCCTCCCCTCCCATACATATCGCGAGGCACAGGGGAAATTCATAATGTCACACTAATTCTTCACCACTAATTCTTACGTGGGATCAAGGAAGGCTCGAAGGTCCTCTTCAATTCGCTGAAAATTGGTTGGTAGCGTTTTATTTTATCTGTTATATCATGAGGTTAAGAGCCCTCTATCGGGAGCCTCGCCGGGACGTTAGGGCACACAATACAAAGGGAAGCCTTGCACTGGAAAGCTGCCCGTTATGCATCTGCCCCTGGATCAAGTAATTACATGTACTGTAAAGGTACCACTCTAGAGCAATCAATTAGAGCACGCCCGACACACATCGCAACAACACGTACGTTTATTCTTAATGGTGCATCGTCGTCCTGATCAGCGGCGTGCGGTAGGTGTAGTTAAGAGCGGAGTCCATTTGGTCGCTTAGTACTGGAATTTGTTTATATATATATAAGCCATCTAGCCGGCGTCGGCGTCGTCGCGTGGTTTTACGCCGCGTAGTGGCGTCTAGAAATGTCGCTGCCTCATTATGTGGTCTCGGATCTCACGCCACTGCCAGCCGGGGGTGTCGCCTTCGCCTTCCGCGTCCTGGAAACCAGTGGCGGGGCTTTTAGAGGGTTTATGGCGGTCAGCAGCTGATTAGGACTCTGTTGAAGGTACCAGCTAGTATAAACTAGGATCTGAAACTGGGCATGTCCTCCAATGTTGCTTGGCCTGCTTGGCGATGTCTCTGGTATAAGTATCACAACAAAAAGAAGTGGTGCTCTTACTTTACAAAAAAAAACGTCTTTCCCTATTAATAAAAACACTTAATACTTTCAGCTTTAAACAGATTTGAAATAAAATATCAGAGGTCTCACCCATCTCACTTTCCTCCAGCCAATAGCAGCCAGCCTCAGGCAGGAATGCAGCCCTCGCGTCGTGTATATTCTATAGATGCTAAAGTGATTGTGTTTGTTTCTAGCCACCGGGTCGCGATATTCCATTCCGTGCCCCGTAGACGCAATGTAAAATTTCCAGTGTACCTGCATGGTATACACTTTGTATATTTAACACTGACTTTTTATTTGTACTTTGTATACTTTTTTTGTTTAGTAGCCAAAACTTTGACATTTCTTCGTGTTTCACCGGGCTCTATCGTGCATTGCTGGGCATGTAGGTACTCATGTTTTTTATTTTATTGATCCTGCCCAGGGGCGGACTGGCCCGGGGTGCGGGGGTGCTTCGCACCCCGGGCCTTTGACTTTCCGGGCCCCTGCCGGTCATACCATTGGCATCGGAAAAAATTTGGGGACGCCTTTTTTTAGGGATTGCCATCGGAAAAATTTCGGTTTCTTTAGGAAATGGATTTTATCGTGGACGGTCTATTTTCTGAAATGCCCGGGCCGATTTTTTACCCCAATGCATTAAAAATTTTGCGGGCCTAAAGTTTGTACAGTAAGCCGGGCTTTTTCGGGCCAGTCCGCCCCTGATCCTGCTATACATTACTGAATACGTCATCGATTTGTGTGACCGGACTTTGCTTTAAGGAAGGCTCCGGAAAAATAGTCCAAAACATCAATCTATAAAATAAATTGTTGGCTACTGGGTGTACTGGGAATGGATTGCCACCACCCGGCGCCTGCCGCCTCCCGCAGCGCTCACCGCGTCGACGGCGTCTGTGTTCGCGGCCGTCAGCGAGAACTTGTTGCGCATCACAAGACGCGCGCACTCGGCGCGCCCCTCGGCCAGCAGTCCCTCCAGCTCGGTCTTCAGCTGCTCCAGCGACAGTTCGCGCGCGTCTCGCAGCTGCCGGCGACACACGCGACGGGCGCGGGTCACGGTCACCGCCACGAATCTGCACAGAGGGCGCAGTTCGAAGTTAACACAAGGGGGCGCAGTTCGAAGTGAACACAGGGGGCGCAGTTCGAAGTGAACACAGGGGGCGCAGTTCGAAGTGAACACAGGGGGGCGCAGTTCGAAGTGAACACAGGGGGCGCTGTTCGAAGTGAACACAGGGGGCGCTGTTCGAAGTGAACACAGGGGGCGCTGTTCGAAGTTAACGCAGGGGGCGCTGTTCGAAGTGAACACAGGGGGCGCTGTTCGAAGTGAACACAGGGGGCGCTGTTCGAAGTGAACACAGGGGGCGCTGTTCGAAGTTAACACAGGGGGCGCTGTTCGAAGTTAACACAGGGGGCGCTGTTCGAAGTGAACACAGGGGGCGCTGTTCGAAGTTAACACAGGGGGCGCTGTTCGAAGTGAACACAGGGGGCGCTGTTCAAAGTGAACTCAGGGGGCGCTGTTCGAAGTGAACACAGTGGGCGCTGTTCAAAGTTAACACAGGGGGCGCTGTTCGAAGTTAACACAGGGGGCGCAGTTAGTGGCACAGGGGGCGCTGTAAGTGGCACAGGGGGCGCAGTTCGAAGTGAACACAGGGGGCGCTGTAGGGGCACAGGGGGCGCTGTTAGTGGCACAGGGGGCGCAGGTCGAAGTGAACACAGGGGGCGCTGTTCGAAGTGAACACAGGGGGCGCTGTTCAAAGTGAACACAGGGGGCGCTGTTCGAAGTGAACACAGTGGGCGCAGTTCGAAGTTAACACAGGGGGCGCAGTTAGTGGCACAGGGGGCGCTGTAAGTGGCGCAGGGGGCGCAGTTCGAAGTGAACACAGGGGGCGCTGTTCGAAGTGAACACAGTGGGCGCAGGTCGAAGTGAACACAGGGGGCGCTGTAAGTGGCACAGGGGGCGCAGTTCGAAGTAAACACAGGGGGCGCTGTAGGGGCACAGGGGGCGCTGGTAGGGGCACAGGGGGCGCAGTTCGAAGTGAACACAGGGGGCGCTGTTAGTGGCATTGGCAGGGATTCCGTCGATGCAGTTACAAATTTGAGAAGGACTTTGTTGCCATGGTGTAAGCAGACACCAGTATACAATGGACGGAAGCGAAGCTGGACAAATTTGCAGTCGATCCGGGAAACGAGCCCATTGGTTACCATTGCCCTTTCCTTCCATTATATATAGTTCGTTCACGAATTACTAGTCAAAACCACTGGGCTCCGGACAATGCCATTGTTAACACAGATGTGTGTCCTGACATGTGTCAAGAATTTGCACCAACTCTGTTCCTCTCACAGCCCTATACGTTGCTAAACATCAGGTAGGTAAGCACACAAGAGGGACGAAAGTGACAACGCAGCTATTTGCAAGGAGATCCGTCAGTTGTCACTCACGAAGAGAACACTTTAGAGGTTATCACAGCTTACAAGGGTCGGCACGCGTCTTCCTACCCGAAAATTTCAAATGGTTTTGACAAGTAATTCGTGAACGATCCATACCATTGTACAGCATTCTAGCTGGAGCTGTTGTCCATTGGCTCTTATGGTAATATGCATTACTGGAATGCATACGGGAACGTGAACCACAAATTAATTCTACCGAAGTGAACACTTACAGCAAGTAGAGCAGACAGAGCGCGAACACGAACCAGTACTGCCACTCCCACGCCCGACCAGTGGCGATCAGCGAGGACTGCGCATGGCGCAACGCGGGTATCAGCGTCGACGTGACCTGGCCCAGGGCTTGCTCCGCGTACAGGTTCCACTGCAACAGGGGCCACGATCAGCGCCATTTCACAATGACGTGTCACTGATTCTTAGAGAAAGACATGCAAAAGCATGACTTTATAAAGTACCTACTAAAGTTAGTACTCAGACGGCTGGCTAACGTGATTTATCACTACTTTACTAACAGCAACTACGCGAGAGGCCAAAGATTCCCCTCGCATACGAGCTCAAATAGTTTCGCCATCAGGCACCATGCATGGAGCATGAGAAACTGTTCCTTGTTTACAAAACACCTGTAAGCAAGGTTACTGGAGCCACCTGTGCAATATTAATTGGGTCCCTTGGTTTTAATTGACCTTGTGCCGTGGCATGGTGGATGATGTTAAAACAGGTTGCCAACCCCAGTGCTTGCTATAGCGAAGTTACTATATAATCATTTTCTGCCGTAGCCTATTTTTCCCGCAATCCAATATTCGATTTCGTGTTAAGAAAGGGCGTGGATTTGCAGCCTCCTCAAGCTCCAATTGCTGTTAGGAGTCAGTCAGAGTCCCAAAACTGTCCATAGAGCCTTTTGTCCGGCTCAAGACATGGCTTGGAGGGTTTGAAACTCTTGGCTCGTGTCTAGCAGCAGTGGATCCTCGAGGAAGATGTCAATTCACTCTCCTTCTTAACGTGGAATGGAGTTAAGGTATAGCGTAGAATATCTGGGGAACGTCCTTCTATATGTGGCAAGCATTATGTTCTTGCACGAAGCAGTGTTGCGCACCTTGTGGAGGGTGTTCGCAGGTAGGATTCTGACGGGCGCCGACGCTATCTTGCGTCCGCCGAAGGCTCCGAGCATCGAGAGCCAGGCGAACATTGCCGAGTGGCGGCGCCGCGTCCTTCGGAAGGTCCCACGCTGGCGTACGAACGGCTGGCTTTAGGACGGAACGTTGCTGGGTAACCGGGCGGTCAACATGCTTTGGTCAGAATTCCGGTCGTGAGTGACATTGTTGCAGGGATAATGTTCTTGCCAGAGGCGTCGTTAGGCCTATTTAGAGGATGCTAGAGCATCCCCAATCAGCGGTTGAGCATCCCCAATCATTTCTCTAACAAAATAAAAAATTACAATACTGTTTGCCAAGAAAATGTTTTGAGAATCTCAACACTGACGTTGGGTTTTGTGGCATAATCAAAATAATATCGCAGATGAGTTTATTTCGGTCCCTTTTATTTCCGGTCCGGTCCGGTTCATTTCCCCGTACAAAGAATCACTCGGTAGTTGACAGAAATAAGGAAACAAATTATTCTGTCCACAAAAAAGACTCGCCTTTTCAAGTTTACGCATTCCAAATGACTAACAATGTGTGCAGGGCCAAGGATGCTTTAAAACTTCAAAAATTCGTCGATTTGCTTAAAAATGACCTTGATTCTCAAATTTATCCCCGGGGCCGTGCCCCCCCCCCCCCCCCCCCCCGGGATTTGATGAAAAGCTGAGCATCCCCTAACTGAAATCTCTAGAGACGCCCCTGGTTCTTGCCATCGAGGCCTATGTGGTATAAGGATTTTACTAAGGATAATAATATAACTAGATAGGGCAAACTTTCCTGGGGCCTTACCTAGCTCGGCCATTTGGAGCGGCTCCCAAGCGGCTAATTAGCCGGGTTTATTAGCCGCTTGGTAGCCGCTCCAAATGGCCGAGCTAGGTATGGAAGTAGGCCTTAATACTTACAAGTTACTCCCTAGGGTATTTGGGTGCATGGCACGACATGACCAATATTAGCACAACATTCGTACAAAAAATGCTCATTCCAAAACAACAAATCCATATTTTCCAAATCCAGTCTAGAGAAAATTATTTTCCGATCCAAATTCTCGAGGTTCCATTTCAGTTCCATGTTCTGCCCACCCAACGCCTGGTTTGACAAAACGTTGCGTATATAGCTTGGTTCACCCACCCATCCAACACGAGAAAGGGCGCGCAGTGTTTCTTAACTTGTGGCTCGCACCCAGCACCCAACACCGTAGCAGCACTAGCAGTGTTGCTATGCTACTGCGCAGTTTTCCTCTCCGAACCGCGAACTGAGTGACGTCACACGTCCGGTATGTTCTAGCCGGCCGTCACAATGAATTATTTCCCCACAAAATCTCATGCATTTGCTGGCAACATGAAATTAAATTTAGTCCTTCTTAGATAAATACAGGATTTTAAAGCTAGCAATTGAATAATAAAAGCAAAAATAACTCACTGGATATGTTTTCGACACGAAACTTTGCCCAAAGATTTTGATCTGCATGAACTTTGTGTCTGAATGCCATGGTAACAACCAGATATGTATACCAAATTTAAATATTTATGTGCGGCAAGGGGCGGTATAGATTCGGTATAGATATACTGCGGTATAGATTCGAAACACTTTTAGTCTTCGAACTGAGATGTCGTCAAAATGACTCTTTGGTCCCAAATTCCTCGGCCGTAGTGCCGTAACTGGACCCCACCCAACACTCTTAGCTTAGCTTAACTTGCTAAGCTTGGGTGACACATCCAACACCCGATGCCGACATAATGTTGCTTAACTTAGGCCACCAATCAGGGAACACGGAACACGGGCACTTTCCTGTGTTATAGTATTATCTCATCATAGTTGTATAGACATGTACACATGATATGAATCCTGTATTTCTGTCACGAGGAAAATCACCAATGCATGCACATATACAACTTGAAACACAACATGAAATTTATCGTCGCCAGGACGCGCATCCAGCTAGCACCTCCGGCGAGCCACTCGGTACTGCCGCTCGGGCACAAGGCGCAGCGGGTGTCCGCGCAGCGGCAGGTTCACGAACCTCTCGTTGTTCTCAGCAAAACTGGACGACATGGCGCGAGGGCGCGCGATGCGCACGACCGCCAGCGCCTCGAGCGGCGGCGCCACGAAGCTCTCCTCGGTCTCGGTCTGTGTGCAAGGCACAGGGCGCCGAAAGGCAGGTGTTGGATTTACGAAGCTGGGTTTGGATTTACGAAGCTGGACTTGGATTTACGAAGCAGGGTTGGATTTACGAAGCTGGGTTTGCATTTACGAAGCTGGGTTTGGATTTACGAAGCAGGGTTTGGATTTACGAAGCTGGGTTTGGATTTACGAAGCAGGGTTTGGATTTACGAAGCTGGGTTTGGATTTACGAAGCTGGACTTGGATTTACGAAGCTGGGTTTGGATTTACGAAGCAGGGTTTGGATTTACGAAGCAGGGTTTGGATTTACGAAGCTGGGTTTGGATTTACGAAGCAGGGTTTGGATTTACGAAGCTGGGTTTGGATTTACGAAGCTGGACTTGGATTTACGAAGCAGGGTTTGGATTTACGAAGCAGGGTTGGATTTACGAAGCAGGGTTTGGATTTACGAAGCAGGGTTTGGATTTACGAAGCAGGGTTTGGATTTACGAAGCAGGGTTTGGATTTACGAAGCAGGGTTTGGATTTACGAAGCAGGGTTTGGATTTACGAAGCAGGGTTTGGATTTACGAAGAAGGGTTTGGATTTACGAAGCAGGGTTTGGATTTACGAAGCAGGGTTTGGATTTACGAAGCAGGGTTTGGATTTACGAAGCTGGGTTTGGATTTACGAAGCAGGGTTTGGATTTACGAAGCTGGGTTTGGATTTACGAAGCTGGGTTTGGATATACGAAGCAGGGTTTGGATTTACGAAGCAGGGTTTGGATTTACGAAGCAGGGTTGGATTTACGAAGCTGGGTTTGGATTTACGAAGCTGGATTGGATTTACGAAGCAGGGTTGGATTTACGAAGCAGGGTTTGGATTTACGAAGCAGGGTTTGGATTTACGAAGCAGGGTTTGGATTTACGAAGCAGGGTTGGATTTACGAAGCTGGGTTTGGATTTACGAAGCAGGGTTTGGATTTACGAAGCAGGGTTTGGATTTACGAAGCAGGGTTTGGATTTACGAAGCAGGGTTTGGATTTACGAAGCAGGGTTTGGATTTACGAAGCAGGGTTTGGATTTACGAAGCAGGGTTGGATTTACGAAGCAGGGTTTGGATTTACGAAGCAGGGTTTGGATTTACGAAGCAGGGTTTGGATTTACGAAGCAGGGTTTGGATTTACGAAGCAGGGTTTGGATGTACGAAGCAGGGTTTGGATTTACGAAGCTGGGTTTGGATTTACGAAGCAGGGTTTGGATTTACGAAGCAGGGTTTGGATTTACGAAGCAGGGTTTGGATTTACGAAGCAGGGTTTGGATTTACGAAGCAGGGTTTGGATTTACGAAGCAGGGTTTGGATTTACGAAGCAGGGTTTGGATTTACGAAGCTGGGTTTGGATTTACGAAGCTGGGCTTGGATTTACGAAGCTGGGTTTGGATTTACGAAGCTGGGCTTGGGGATTCACAACGCTGGGCTTGCAGGGATTCACAAGGCTGTTCTTGGGGATTTACGAAGCTGGGCTTGGATTCACGAAGCAGGGCTTGGGGATTCACGAAGCCGGGTTTGGATTCACAAGCGGCAGAGTTCGGGTCAAAACGGGGCTACGTATTAGTGTTTGTTACCAGGTTGGAGAAGAGCATGCGCGCCTCGTCGTCCCACGAGCTTCGCTTGGCGTCCGCCAGGCCGTAGCGCGTCACATTGCCGTAGTTATCCAGGAGGCTGTGCTCGGGGTGCTGCACCACGAACCTGCCATCGTCAACAAGGCGGTGGTCAACGTCAAACTGGTTTCATGCGCGAAAACCAAATAGCGCTGGGTTGGGCTGAAACAGGTCTTGTTATCACCATGGTGATAACCCCTGAAAATGTGCAAGTGCCGAATGTGATTGGCTGTTCACTGCTTCACCCCGAGGGTTCAGTGTTTACTCTTCTTTGTGGATCCAAACCCAGGATAGAGCTGAACCACGCAGAGAACATGCACAGATGGAAGGGTTACCCAGATGATCTGGCCAAAACATTGATGCTACAGTACCTTTGCTGGCAGGCACTGGGGTGCGTTGGCAACTTGTTTTTAACCTGGTGACCTGAACAAGGTCAATTAGATCAAGGGACCCAATGTCACAGGTGGTTATAGCTTGTTGACGTGGGGAACGCCTCAAATCTTGCTGGGGCAGGGCTTTGTGTAGGTGCTGTTAGTATATGCCCATGATAATCTGGTTATAGCCCTTCTCTGTGTGGTAAAAGTAAGACCTTTAGTACGTCTCAGGTTCGGAAGTCCACAGAGCGTTTTTTATATTTCCGCCAGATACCTAGTTTTGCATTCCCCTTACTCTCCCATTGTCTAGAGTTGGCCGATGTCGGTCTGGATAACTTGTTTTTAAAACAATAATCGGTTCGGTGCGGTCTTTGCTGCCTGGTCATTAAACATAGGTAATATCATTGCATACCTATACAAATCTATAATGAACGATCAACAAACTGAGTGATCAGTCGTCAAAATAATATTCCTAGTGATTTACGAAATCTTAATTCTGCTCCGATTTTTAAATTTCAACGTAATGTACTGGTTATATTTTTGCCGGGATTAATAATTCATCGCATTTAACGTCACATAATCAGTGCGAATTCTCTTTAGTAAAAACGATCAAATTGATTGCAAAACAGGTAGCAGCCCCTTTTCCCCGTACCTTTTTGTAGGAGCTCGCAGCGAACCACTGCCACCTTTAGCAAAGGCTGTGCAAAGTTGCAGTACCTGACCAATGTCCCGGGGCGCCGCCAAAAGAACCTGAGACGTACTAACCTCGGGAATCGATCCTTCGGGCGCGGCGGCGGCCCCATCGCCGGGAAGTGGTTGTACACGAGATCGGTGGTGGTCGCCAAGTTGTCGCACAGCTCGCCGTGGTGCGAGAATAGCATCTCTGCGCCGGCGCCGACGTTGTAGAGTGTGCGCATGTCCAGTTCGTGCAGGTTGCGTCGGTCGACGGGCGGGCATTCGGGCTGGTACGCGGCTGCGTAGACCGACTCGCGGTGCTGGACGCCGGCAGGGGCGCGCGAGTAGCGGAACTGGTCTGTGGCGAATGAAACGGCGACAAGGTTTGCCATAAACCAGGAATCATTGAGAAAAGCTTAAGCCTGTTCATTGAGCTGTGAACTCGGGCCTCTTCCTTCACCTCGTACGGGATACACTTTCTAGGCCACACCTTTGGTCGGATCGCGATAAAATCTATATTTTCGGAATCTTCACACTCCTGGCAACCAATTGAACCATTTTCATTTCGAAAAATTCACCCGTAAATTACTTACAAGCGTTTTAGAACAACCCTGGTTTGCCGGTACATTTAAAGATGGCAATTCCAGCTAAGAATTTACCTTTTACTGGATACACTTTCCAGGCCACACCCGTTATCTGATCGCGACGAAACAAATATCTACGGAATCCTCACACTTCTGACAATCAATGGAATAACTCAGAATCTCGAAATATTTCCTGGAAATCCAAAAAACGTTAAATTCAATTTACCGCAACAACCATCAATCAAACGGCCTTAAAAGGAATATTTCTTTACTTCTCCATAACGTTACTGCGATCACATTATTTAGGCACATTAGGATGGCACATGATTTGGTTAGAATTCATTCGATATGTTCTATATATGTGGTTCTATGATTTGTTCTTAATTCTAATTGTATGAGTCAATTACCTAGCCTGCCCAACGGCTAGAAGCTAGCCACATCCCAAAAAACGTACTAACGAAAAAACGTGTAATTATTTCACGGAAAAAACGTACTATCGAGGTAAAGTTTTACCATGGAGATACCACGGAGGTACTGTCGATAACCTAGGCACCTTAGTCATTGGAATAGGATTGATTCATGACTGGGACACACCTTCGAGCCAGTTGCCGACGAGGACGCCTGAGCCGAACTTGGCCTTTCGGGTGGTTTCGGGCCACATCGCCGCCAGCTCGGTCAGCCGCCTCTTCTGCGTCACCTCGTCCATCAGCGGCATTTCAGTAGCGCACTTGGCTTTCTACCGTTAATATGCAGTCGGTAAAATGTCCGCGAAGACGGTTGCCTAGCAAAAGTACGCGGGGAAAACAGCGGGCAGCCTCGCCTGTTGCCAAACAAATTGTATCCTTTATTTTCTATGCTAGAAGTGACGTGATTTGAGTTTGTTTTACGCAAGATTTAATGGGCTGTTAATTTTCCACGTGTTTCTGAGATGTTTTAAAATATTGGACGATAATAAATTTGGCTTTTCCGGTGCTCCTGCCGCTTTGTATGACGCAACCAAAGGCTTCATGAGTACTGGCCACGACAGCAGCCGAAGGCCGCCGAACCTGGAGGTCGCTCTGCTTTAGGCAATCAATTTATATCACCTACCTGTGTATAGGTCCTAACCATGCGAGAAGACGTGTTTTAGGTCGGACTACGCATCAAATTGTGTAAACAAAAACTTTAACTAGATGCATGCATCGCAATCCTCGAAAATGCTAACAGATATTTCCTTGTGACCATATATGCGACCAGCAAAGCACTGGCGATGGACTTTAATTCTTTCACTATTACTTCACCAGTCACCACACATCGCGCCCTCGAAGATTCGATCGTAGACTAGATGGATATTAGTTTGCAAACCCCGTAAAATCGCGGAAATTTGCAAAAGTGCTGGTTCTGAATATCGGCGCCCCGGGTTGGTGCCCCTCTCGACCTTGCCTCGCTAAGGCTCTGGCCTTTCCGAACGAAAAGCCCGACTATCATACCATGGGAGTGCCAGATTTACGCTAGGCTGACGAGGCTGTAGCCTAGAGTCCAAGGGGGGCGCCAGAAAAGACGCCGCTAAGGTGTAGATAGTTTAGACTTGAAGAGAAAAATATATCTCTTTTAATTTTCTCTAGAGCGCAGAGAACCCAGGAAGTGAAGTTTGATAGAACAGCAATGTATGACAGTAATAAAGGTTAAAGCACAATGGTAGCAATTTGAAGGAAAATACAACCGTCGATTCGGAAATTTTGAACGATTCCTACAATTAGTGCGGCTTTGCTGGCATGTACGACAACAATGTTCTATACCCGGCTCCTCGGTTGCTTTACTTTTGTTGAACATCAGTCTTCTTTCGGAAATTTTAGGATTTGATCATGAGATTAGATGATACCAGCGTTGAAACATTGGTTTCCAGGTTTTTCTCTCGATGTTTATAATATATTCTCAGTAACGAATTAATAGTTAATAATGTGCCTTAACACTGCATGGTCAGGAGCCGTGTTAGCTGTGATCGGGATGGTTGTGCCTGTGTCGCGTCTTGATCCATCGATCGATTGTATAATTGTGTGTGAACTGTGAATTGATTTCAAAAGTGAGATTAATTTTTCAACGCTGGCAAGGGTTAAGAACCACCTCAGGTCAACAATGGCTGAGAAAAGACTTCCATCAAAGGCCAAAATGTGAATTGAGAGCGATTCGTTGAATAAGTTAGAGACTAATGACATTATTGAGTTTTACGACAGTGAAATCACTGCGCAAAAACCTGTAGTGTGTTGTCAAGACAGCACATCGGCGTCGCATTTGTTGGTAACATTTCTTCCAGTTCGTATTTCTTAAAACACAAATTATGCGCTACATTTCGTGGGACGGGGGGGGGGGGGGGGGATTAATATATTAGCCTAGGGGCGCCAATGGTATGAATCGGGCACTGCATAGGCACAGCAACAAATATAAGCCCATGATCATTTACGACAAAAAATTGGTACGAAATCGCATTCAATTAACCCAATTGAATTTCGTTGGCTAGGGGTAGTAGTACTGTTGTACGATGCAGGTTAACAAAAAATTGAACAAAGTCCAGTTAATAATAATAATAGGGCGTTCGCCCTAGTAATAATAATTGAAAATAATATCAGCGGAACAGCCGATCGAGCGCTCATCGAGGGCAGCGCGGTCCCGCGAGCTCGAGACTACGCGCTCTCCTGGGCGCCTGGTACCAACGGTGAATTTCACGTCCAAGTTTTAACCGATTTGACGCTGATACTGCGGCTAGGTTCTCAGCCTTGGGTCTAGGCTGGCCTTGTGTGCTCGCGTGTAGCTTGGGTTGCCTACCAAGCCAGGGATTAAAAAGTACGGGGAAGGTAAGTAGGTGCATTTCGACTTTTGGTTTTGTTTGATAAAGCTGTAAGGCCAGATTAAATCTGGCATGGAAGGGAGCCGAAGTTGGAATCGGTGCTAACACCTGATCCACCGAGTATTGGGGATTTACTCTCGTATTTACCCTTTCACAGCCCACGAGACAGTGCTCAAACCCCAACTGAAAAAAGCTGGCACCAGAAGTAGCTACACAACTGTTAACAGGGTTGTTTAACAACTCTCGGAAGTAATCGACAGTTGATATCTTTCGATATGCATAGGGAGTCAATTTGTGGCTAGAAGTGTCAGGATTCCATAGATATAGGTTTCGACGCGATCCGACCAAAGGTGTGGCCTGGAAAGCGCATCGTTCGAGGTAAAGGAAGCGGCCCGAGTACAATATTCATCGGCTTAACCGCAGCTAGGTCGATCGGTAACACAATCAAATTTGAAATCAAAGACAGAAGAGTGACATGTACAAGATTGTTTTATTCAGTTGATTTAACTCTGCAACATCACAAAATTAGAACCGGAAAACTTAACAATAAATTATGTATCTCCTTTATATTCATGGCTACAGCCAGAACTCTATGCTACAATTTACAATATACAGTATTTCATTAATATTTACTTGTAAAATAAGAAAAAAATGAAAATGACTGGGAACTAAAGCCACTCAACATTGAATCAATCTATGTTGGGGCTACAATTAACAATTCTCTCGCACCAACAAACTAAACTCAAACCTTTGCAGGTGTCGCGCCTAAAACGGTCAGCTAACGCGTATCTAAGAACCAGCACCTATTTCGATATGGACGGCTTTTTTCTCGTGTAAAAATAAAATCGCTCAACATAAAATATCTGCTCTCCGGGAAACGGAAACGACCGACTACTCGACACTGGTTAGTTGGTTGGTTAAATCTTGCCTCACATCCTAGCTAACGATTAGAGTAGAATCGACCAGACTATAAGCAAGTCGAAAAGCCCAAAGACGGCTACTAATTTAGATCTTTTGAACTAAGCCTTTGAAAATTGCCAGCTGACAGGGCTATATTGCACCCATAAATTTGATTTATCCTTTAAGATTGAAGACGTGATTGAAAACACTGCCCCAAGAGGTCTCAATGATTGAAAAATATTTTAAAAAATGTTATTCCTGGATAAATATGTCAGCAGTGCATACATTATGCAAGGAAAATTTTATAACTCTAGGTATAAAGCCATACGTACAACGAAGAATGTTTCATGAAATATATTGAAAATTTTAAAGCACAAATAAATCCATACGATGTTAAAAGAAGCAGTATTCCGTAATCATAAACAAAAGCGGAAATCTGTTAAAACTTGTGAACCAGAGCTGCAAACAAACCAAATATCCCCAGTTTAAGTTAAAAATCGACCGAAATTAGCTGCGCAGGTATCTTTGCCTTCCTGTCAGCTGGCTACTTGCAAAGATTGGACTAAAACGTTAACAGCTTTGCTCCAAGCGACATTGCTCGCTAGAAAATCGAATCGTCGGTAACGGAGGCCAGAGTAAGCGAGCTCGTTCCGCTAACAGAGGCCCCGGCCCGGAAGAGGCTGACCGCTAACTACGCGGCTGAGGTTTCCGTCCGTTAGACGGGAATTGCAAAATAACGCCACGACCGGGCAGACGGCCGCACTTTTCGAGTCGGCGACTCCATGAACACTTCTGCAGCTATCTCGTAGAAATCAATCGACAGTCGATTGTCGTAACTTTCCGCGGGTGTCGGGAAGGATCTCATCGCGAGACATCACGATTACCCTAGAAACTTTCCACCGCAAAACTCAACCAGGCGATTTTTTCCACATTTGAACGCACTTTCCCGCAGGTAACATCCCTCATATTACGTACTTAGACTCGGAATATTCTTGGTTAAGACATTAAAAACAAGATCTATTACCTAACATGATTTGCAAAAACCATCACTGATGATCAAACTCCTAAAGTTTTGTTTGCTATAGGTAAGAATGAAAAGAAATATGTACGAAATTGTCTTTAGGCTGTTAGCGCTCCTGCCGCACTGCCCGCTTTGACTCGGTTTCCGACTGAATCACTGCCCGCCGGAAGCATAGAGTCGATGCCCGCCGGTCGCACAGAGTCGATGCCCGCTGGCTGCGGCTAGACCTGCAGGGCGGCGGGCGTCTGCGCCCCGTGGCTGGACCCCACGCCGCTGTCGTCCGAGTCGGGCGCTGCCCGCTTCGAGTCGATGCCCGCCAGGACGGGCAGCTCGGCGGGCAGGTGCAGCTTGAGGCGGTCTCGCGTGTGCCGCAGCTCGCCGAGTCCCGACGGGGACCGCGGGGACGCGGGTGGGGTCTCGCCCTGCACAGCGAACCACCGCGGTGTAAAGTAGGCACACAACGTCGATGTTGGAATGGCGAAGAGGTTCAGGGGCCTTATCTAGCTCGGCCATTTGGAGCGGCTACCATGCGGCTAATTAGCCGGGCTGGCGGTGTTATATAACCCGGACCTAGAGCGGCCATTTCAACAATGGGCAGTTTGTTGATTTCGTAGCACCGCTAGCAACCAGTATTACGGTGGTGCTACGATGATAGCATTATCTAGAAGGCATACAGCTTTTTAAACGATCATCATTGTGCAGTGAAGTCAAATCAACCAATCTCATGGCTTGTTACTAAAGTCAGAGTCGATGTGCCCCGGCTACTATAACCCGGCTTTAATACTGCCGCTCTAGGTCAGGGTTACTGCTTGGTGCTACGGTGGTATTAATTAGCCAGGGTAGATTGCTAGTAATCCCGGGACTACGAGTGGCCGCGCTAGGTAAGGCCCCTGAGCAAAACCGTACTACACTACACCAACACCAATATTCTTAGGTTCATTTCTGCTTGTCCTATCTTAAGCACTAGCTTACAAAAAACATATTTTAAAATAGGTTTCCAATGCTTAATCAAAGTCTGAATGATTACCTGACTTTTGTGACATAATAATATAGGTACTAGTTTTACTTCTTCAAGGAACTATCATAACATGGTCAATATAGTTGAGCTACCACCCTTGAAAAAAAAACTAGTATATTACCTATGTTACGAAACACCGGGAATTAAGTGGTACTTTTATTTGGCATTCCGAACCCAGTGTGAAAGTTTGATTTCTTGCATTGGCTCTGACTTGGGGGTTGGACTATTTGTGAGGTTGTAGCAGTTCAAGATGGCGGCCCTCACTGTGACAAAAGACATGGGGCAAGTGATTGCTAGCGCTGCAGCGGAAGGTATGTCCTCTCACGGGACAGAGTTTAGAAAGCTCAGTCGTTTCCATCGAGTCTGAACGACTCACCGTTGATGGCGGGCCCTCGAAGCAGTTCCCAGGGAAGAACTGGCTCGGCGCAAACTGGCTGGGCGCAAAGGCGGCAAACGGCCGCGAAGAGCTGCTCACAAAGAACTCTCCGTCGTCAGCGCCACCTGGCAGGGAAACAGACGGGAACCGATTAGTTTGCGCCAAAATACGGACGTTTTTCACGTTATTTTTAGCCTTGGCTTGGCTCATTGGCAATCTAAGAGAGATGCAATGCAACAGGTCATTCAATAGCAAATCACGCTGGAAAAAATTGGTTGAAATATGCGATCAGTTATGCCCTGGTAAGATCGACTTTTGGTGCTAAATAGGACCTATTTCGAAATTTTGTCAGTTGGCACCGAAATGTTCAGGACCTTTTTGTCCTTTTTATTACCAACAGTCAATCTTACTAGAGAAAATCCGTCTAACACACTGCCATCCACTGATTTTTGTTTCAACTCCCAAATTTCCACGCAATCCTCGAGACTTACCGCCGCCAAACTCTTCCCCGCCGAGCTTGTAGAAGTCGAACTGCGTGGCCGCCGGCCGCTTCGCCAGCTCCGGCTCGTCCTCCTCGTCTTGGTCTTCGCCGTCGCCGTCGTTGAGCTCCCAGTCGGCGTAGCACGAGTAGTCGACGGCTCGCAGCCCCGAGAGTCCGCCAAAGTCGGCGGCCGCCTTCGGGTAGCCGGAGTAGTTGACGACGGCGTCCGTCGCGAAGCTGGCGTAGCTCACCGGGTTCTCGCGGGCAAAGTTGGCGTAGGTGACGGGCGGCTCGCGCGACAGGTGCTGGTAGTTGACGGGGTCCTCGTTCGCGAAGCTGTGGTAGTCGGTTTGGATCTCGTCGGAGAAGCCGAAGTAGTCGGAGTCGGAAGATGCCGGGTCGACGGGTTCCGTTTCGGCCACGTCGCGCGGGTACTCGTAGACGCAGTGGTACTTCTGGCGTTTGAACGTCACATTCTTCTTGCCCTCCTGCGATTGGAACGGTTTGTTTAGGTTTTTGAGAGAATATTTCGTAGTTAATTTTTTTAAGCAGAAAATGATTGATTGTTTTTACATTTCATAGATACCTTTTTATTACAGACAAAACTAGCAAATTGAGTAGTCTAGTTAATAAGGTGCAGTTTACAGTTCTGCTGAGAGTTGATTTGATACTAGTTAAGCTCTTGGAGTACTAATTGGGATATAAATTGGGTATGCTTTGCATAAATAGCCACCTCATGTGCTGAGAAATATCTCCAGATATTAGAGCTTTGAAATGGGGTTCAAATACTCCAACTAAAATTTCAGCAGCCTTATCTCTAGAGTTGCTTACAATTCAGGAAAGCACTGGCTTTTAAATGCCATAAGAAAAGCGTCGGCTATAATGTTTCCTCCCCGTGCTTGCACTGAGCTGTGGGGGCGAAGGGCCTAAGGAGATAAAAAACCCATTTTGCCGCGGGCTTTTGCTGAAAAACACAGCGTCATCATTGGATGAACGCTGCTGCGCGAAACCGGAGCGGCACTCACCGAGAGGCTGTCCTCGTTGTCCTGATGACGCAGCGTGGAGGAGAGAAAAGGATGTCGTATAGAGACTACATAATTGCAAATCTGTGATCTACCATCAAACCATAGGATTTAAACATTAAAACTCCATTTGGCTAATTTCTAATCTGAATTGGTTATTGGTACAATGAGCCACAGGTGGTTACAGTTACCTTGGTTACAGGTGATTCAACAACAAACAGTGGCTCCATCCCTTGACTGCCGGCAAACTATTATTGCGGACGGAGGGCTTTCGAGTAGCTGCTTTAGGGTCGGTTTTACAAGCGACTCAAACCAGAGTTAAAGTAGGAGTTAAGTTATTTTTCATGGCAACCGCCAACAGGATGCCGTGGAATTAACTTGTTTCTGAGGTTAGATGCTCAACCCAGAATATTGTAAAACCGGCCCTTAGTGTGGGAGTGGAATATCTGGGTAGCCTTTTATATCTGTGATCCATTGGGTCAATTTCTAATGTAAATTTTGGAGTAATAAGAGAGTCGAAAGATTTAACCAGCACCCTGAGTTTGACAATATACATGTTATTTGGATCGCCTTTGCACCAAGGTATCTAGATGACAAGGTTCAATGTGTGCTGGAATATATAACGAAGGTGTACAGGCAGAAGGGCGTAAGCGACATTTTCACAATTGTTCAGGAAGTGAAAAAAACCTCTCAATTAAACAATTGTTGATGAATCAATTCAAATTTTTAATGGATCCTTCTAATTTTATTTAATACATTTTCTGCAATAATAGAAATTATATTCTCTCAATAATAAAATATTCATGGTGGTTACGCCCTAAAATGCTGCTTACTTGCTGATAGCTTATGGTGGTTACGCCCCAAGTTTGGATACAAAAGAGATATGCCGTGATGCAGATATGCAAGTGACGTCGCTTACGCCCAAATTAAAACGTGAATATCGGCTTAAGTAATAGACTGTCGCTTACACGGTATTTTTTTTTTAGGTTACTGGTATAAATATTGAGCAGGAACAACCAAAACATGGATTTTGCCAAAAATGACGCTTAAGCCATTCTGCCTATACACCATCGATATGCAATTCTTGAAGAAGAGTTGTGAGAAGAATTTCAAGCGGAAAGCTTGGCGCCGTCCGCCGGCCGCATGACTCACCGAGACTTTGTCGGGCGAACGCAGCGCCGAGCGCGTGGGCGTCGCCTCGCTGTCCCACGCCGACGGCACAAACTCCTCTCCGCTGCCGTCGCTGCCGTCGCTGCCGTCTTCGTCCTCGCTGCCGTCTTCGTCCTCGTCCTCCTCGGCGATCGAGGCCATCGGGAAGTCCGAGTGGCACTCGTACGGCTGCACAGTTGCACCAACCTTCAGCGCTCGTTTCGAGGGACTCGGCAATACTTTCGTCGCAATGTTATCTCCATTTCACGTTGAGATGGAGAGTGGATTAGCATCTTTCAACTCATCTTCACTGCTGCTAGACACGAGCTAAGAGTATAAAAACTCCCCACAGGGAATTTATGTCCAGCCCAAGACATGACTTTGTCAATTTGAAAACTCTTCGCTCATGTAAAGCTGAAGTGAAGTCCCCGGAAGATGCAAATCCCATGTATTTACGTGACATAACGTTACGGTCCATTAACCTATCACAGTAAAATCCCCCAAACTGCATAACCTTGGTATAGCCTATCCATGGATGCTACCTTTTACGAGCAAAAAAAAAAAAAAAAAAAACCTTTCACTTGCAATCCTAAATTCCAGTTGTTTCCGTGAAATATTTCATGACGAATTACAAAATCTATGTCTTGCCACGACACAAACATTACTAGTCTTTGAAGCTAAATTCACGGCTTCTATCCTGATCAGAACCGGCAAAAGCAGGCGCCAAACAGGAAACGCAACAAAGTGCGACAAGTAGACTTTCTCCGAGACATTCAACGCCAAACAAGTCAGACTGCTAGAGAGACTTACCGTGTTGTTTTATATTTATGCATGAGTTTTGTTATGTGAAGGTTAATTGGATTGTATGGGCATATAATAAGTAGGTATACAATAGATGAAATGCAACAAAATGCTACCAAGTAGTAACAGCTAATTGAGCCTATGAAAAGCCATGTGGTCCCAGTCAAGCCATGCCTGATTTTACATGGCCTGGCATTTGTCAGTGTAACTTTAGCAAATCCAATAATTTGCAGCTGACTAAATACTGTGCAGTTCTTTAATACATAATAATAATAAACAATCAAACAAAGGCTTGCATCACCATTAAAATATTTTCAAACTCTCTAATTCGAGTAACTCTGGCAACATAAAGGACACCAATCCTCAAAAACAAAGAATTGACACAGACCACTCGGCTGTTTACGGACTCAATTATGTAGCATTTGGTCGGCCACTGGTAATGTGGCTGTACCGTGCAGTACAATACGTGACCAGACCAAATGCCATCACCAAATCCAGGTTCGAATTGTTTTACTAGCTCTCAGCTTCGTAAGAGGCTTGGGAAATTGTAAGCGTTCTCTGTGTATTAAGAAAAGTAAGCGGTTTATGCAAGAATTGATGTTAGCGCGGGCTGAACGTTTACAAGAAGCGGCAGTTAGTTCGCATAACCTCTGGGTTAAAACAAAGAGAGACAGACACAATTGCCATCAGTGAGCCCATGTTTGACTCGACAGCAAATGAGTCTAGAGAAGAGAGGAGACAGCATCGTTTGTAATGGCTGGTAAAAAAAAGGTTGGTAGCTTTAACGTTAGTGGAAGAAGCACAAAGACATTCAAAACCTGCAAAGGGTTACTCTCGTGGAAAGCACTGGCAGTTCCCACTACTCTATTCCGTGAGAGAACATGCCACCATTTAAGATGAAAGGTAGGCAAATGTGACTGCTAGCGCTCCAGTGGAAAGTGTGTTCTCTCACGGCGTAGAATCACAGACATAAGGTTACTCAGATATTCTACCATACCAAACTATGGCTAAGGCAAAAATTTGATGCTAGTAATTTCGCAGGCAATCGCTGGGGAGCGTTTGCAGGCTGTTTTAACATCATCTACCAGGCCATGGCAGAAGGTCAATATAATCAAGGGACCCAATGTTTCACAGGTGGTAACAGTTACCTTGGTTACAGGTGACATAACAACAAACAGTGGCTCCATCCCTTGCGGGCGGAGGGCTTCCGTGTAATTGCTTTAGTGTGAGAGTGGAACCCGAACATCTGGGTAACCTTACATCTGCGGTAGAACGAAGTAACCTGCCTGCTCCTTTGCGGGGAGGAGGGGCGGGCCTGGGGGACGTCGATTAAGGCGCTCGTGACGGCACTCGCGTTTACCTTGCGCGACGAAACGTCGTAGGCGTTCGTGCCCGCAACGACCGCGTTCCTAGGGTCGTCCGCGTAATCCGCGTCGCCTTCCTAGAGCGGGCCCGAGACAGAACCAGACAGACGGCTCAACAGACAGCCAACAGACAACAGACAAGGACACAGAAACCAAACACCAGACAACAGGGCAAGGCAGCAGACAAAACAGAGACCTCGTCAACTCCACGTTGAAATGCCAAGTCAAAGGGACTTTTGGATTTCAATGAGTTGTTCAGATTGCAATAACTTGGCATTGTTGTCAATCATGCACACCAACATAGTTTAGAAAATGGTAAAACTAGGAATGTTATCTTTAAACAGATATGATGGACAAAGTTAGTCACCAACACCATTCGTTTTTCACAACTCAGAAAAGAGCTATATATCCAATGGTCTTTGGCCAGTCCACAATAAAGCAATGGGGAGTGAAAAAAAGCTACGGTAAATGATTTGATTCCTGAAAAGCATCTTGAAATGTCCGATGTCTGATTGCTTGCTATTGGTGTCTGCTAAAAAAAATTGCAATTTTTTTTAGCAGAGCCCAATAGAAAGCAACTTTATTTACAATGCTAAAAACAAACACCGAATGCAGTTACGGATCTACGCTTTTGCCAGTGAAAAAGCACAGTTCTTTTATTAGTTCCATAATATACAAGAAGCAACCTTGTTATATATAAGTACGTAGTAGGTTGTTGGATAGGCCCAAAGGTAGGTAAGACTTTAGCCTCCTTAACATGGGAGCATTTTTAACAAAAGTCTGTCCCAGCATTTTCATGTCGTCAAAATAACATGGCTCTAATTAATGTTGTATCGACAAATAAATAATAATACAGTACCTATATCACTATTTTATGTTATACTCATTTATTGTTTAGGAATATAATATGATATTTAATATAATACTACACTAATGTAGTGTAAAATATAGCCATGCTATTTTGACAGCATAAAAATGCTCGCATGAGATCGGAGATTCATTATGGGTCCGTTTCTTTAGGAAAAGGAAGAAACAATTTTGGAATTAATGCCCAAAAATATAAAATATAAAAAACCATATCCCAAACTTTACTAGTACCTATAGCAATATTTAACCACAACAAACTCCCAAACCGGTTAGCAATTAAATCAGAAAAGCCAGTTGCGCCAAGCGTGATCAAAAACCCCGGGATTCCGTTCCGTCGCCGACGTACCTGCCACGTGAACTCGCCGCTCGAGCTCGAGTCGGTCTCCCAATCGGGCGCGTACTCGTCGTCGTCGGCGCCGTCGGCCGCGCTGAACGAAGTGCTCATCTCGACGAGGTGCTCGTCGACGGGCGAGAACGCCAGCATCGAGGTCCACTCGTCAGCGCCGTCGTCGCACCCGCCCACCTCGCCGTTCGGATTCGCCGATACCTCCGTCTCGCGCCTTGCCGCGGTCGTCGACTCCCCGCTGGGATCCAAAGTCTTACGCGAAATGTCCGTTGGCTTTTCGGACACGGTAACCGCTTTCTCTTCGACGGCCGCTAACTCCCTGTTGGCTTCTGAGGACTTCGGAGATTCTTCGCTGTTTCGATCGACTGTCACGACGTTGGAGGCTTCGACGGCCGAATCACACGATGGCAACGGCTTCTGGACTCGCGCTTCGCTTCCTTGCAGCAGATCTTCCACTGGGTTTCGACCACCGACTGTCGCATTCTCTTCCGTCACCTTGCCGCCAACTTCGGCCGCATCCGAGTCTTTCAGTGGCTCACTCTCATTAACACATATCTCACTCTCCTCGTCTTTAATCAACGCACTCTCAACAGGTTTGTCCACTTGAAGCATGTCTTTATGAGCTAATTCAGAAACTTTAACACTTTTTACGATCACCTCCATCTCATTATCAGCACCTTCCGTTTCAAACTTGTTATCATTTTGAACCTTTTCGTAATTTTCCTCTTGTTTGTTCCTCGATACACCAACTTCTCCTATTACAGCCATTTTTGCACCTGGTTTTCCAGCACACTCTACTCCTTCCATCTCGTAATCCCCACCAAGCTTTGCCGATTTCCGGTCCACATCCTCAGACGCAAAATCGCAGTCCCTCGTCTCGGCAAGGATTTCCGTGCCCAGCGTCAGTTCCGTTTCGAGGCTGGATTCCCGGCTGTCCGGCTCCGCGTCCTGCTCCGCGGCGATCCCGTACTCCGAGGCCGACGAGCTGTCGGACATCTGCGAAGGACTGCCCACGTTGAAGATGTCGTCGAGCCAGTCGGGTTCCTTGCCCGCTTTGAACATCTTGAGCTCGTTGCCGTTTACCTGATGGCAACATAAAAAGGTCAGTGAAGAGCTTGCCCAGCCAGTCATGACTCGTACTGAGTTAAAAAGGGAGCAAATCTGAGCCCCTCACCCCGCAAGAATGATCACAATCTTGGCATCTACAAGGTGGAATAATGAAACGGCAGTTGAGTGGCGAAGGGACTATTTGTGTATTTTACGTCATCATCGCTACACAGCTCTCTCTCGGAAGTACTAAAGTGGAGCACTGCAAACATTAGGTTAGTTAAGTCAACCACGTACCATTTCGCGTTTGCAAGGTGAACAGCGATTGCACGGGATTCGGCGCTCCATAAATTTAGGAATTGATATATTTTTGTAGTTAAAAAAGTGATTTTGTAAGGGTTTTAACAGTTTCATTTGATGTTATAAACAAGAAAGTAGCAAAGCAAAAAAAAATGCATGAAATAAAATAAAGTATTGAATAGGGATGCCGCCGGTTAGTTTTTTCGTATCCGAATATCCGTCCAAACTATCCGGATACTATCCGGATATCCGGATGTCTTTTGTTTCGCTAACCCCCCAGCAATATTTTTGGTAATTCAATGGGATTTCAGATGATTAATCATCAATGAGGTAGAGGCTCCAGTAAACACAAGTTTATTGATACATTTTTTACACAACCCAATCGACTCGCATGCTCCAACACTGAAGTAATCCCACGCAAAAGATGTTTTTTTACTCGCACTTGCGTCCGCCATGTTGCCACACCAGCTGATTGACCATGGCCGGGTGTAAAGGGGGGGGGAGGGGATGACGTCAGCAGCGTTGCCAGAGCCTCGAGAGGCGGAGAAGGCATGCCTTGCAGTGTACTCTCGTTAACAAAAAAAATAATTTTTCCCCCCGGATATCCGGATAGTTTGAATTGTAACCGGTTTGGCAACTATTCGGTAACTATCTGGATATCCGGATATCCGCCGGCATCCCTAGTATTGAATGAGATGCAAGAGTGACTCTACGTCAGTGAGCTGTACAAACGTAGCAAGCCGTTCCTTTCCGCATCCAAACGGAGCCGGCGTGCACCCACCTCCATGCGGTGGCCGTTGACGAACTGCTTCATCTCGTTGGCCGCGCTGGGAGACACGGCCACGGCCAGCGGCTCGTGCCGGACTCTCAGCGCCCGGCCGAGCTCGGTGATCTGAAGGGCGCGGGCCCGCTCCGCCCAGGCGTCCTCGCCGTCCATCTGCCGCTCCCACGCGTCCGAGTTGTCCTGCGGGAGTCGGATACATTCAGCACGTTGGAGGTTGGACAACGAATGCCAAAACTCTGTTACATTTCTGTGAGACTCTTGTCTGCTTTTCCTGTCTTTAGCACCGGGCTGCGATTGTGTAACTTCATTTCGTTCGATTTTTGGCTCGAAATCACTCAATTTCAAAGCACTGCCCGTGTGAAACCATAGGCAGTGATATTGAAAACGAATGGTTTTGAAACCACAAAGTTACACAATCGCCCCCCAGGTTTTCCAAAAACCTTTTTGAAACTGTGGTCTGATTGCTCAATAAAATGTTGGACAGTTCTTTCAAGATTGCAAAAAATGGCAAAAACCCTGTATAATTCCTTACACTCATGTCTGCTTGTATTTTGTAAGTCTTTTATTTGGGATTGTGGATTGGTTCCTGCTTCAAATGTGAAATACGTAAAAACCGAAAACCGAAATCTAGTTAATAACTACGTTGCCTCCAGTTGGCATTGGATTTTATTATTTCTCTAGCCTACTTTGGCAGGATTAGTAGAATTTAGGAAGCCTAGATTGAAAAACAATTGGTTAATTCGTTCACGCTGTCAACGTCAGTCGAGCTGTGACTCTTGAGGAAGTATTGAAGTAACTAGTTCATACGGCTTACTTAACTTACGGAAATCAGTGAGACTTTATTAAGCATTCAAAACCCAGTTTGAAATAGTTTTTTGAAAATGTTGGACAAAGCTTTCTGGAGTCATTGCAAAAGTACCAAAAACCCTGTTAAAAAATCTCTTTAGCAAACAAGACATTACCAAAACACATTTGACGTTGACATTTCACAGTTTCTTCCCTCACTCAAGATAAACTCAGCCATTCAGCACAATACCTTCCCACATTTCTTGTCCCTTGATAACTAAGGTGCATAAAAGAATCACACAAAATCCCCCAACCTTGCTCCTGAACTGAGAAGAGTTCCTGAAGAGAACTAGACATATGTATGATGCCAGGATGTTGCTTTTAACCTTGGTGATCTGGGAGCCAATATCTGTAACTGTTTGGCACTTGGAATTCAAGTACTAGATATGTAATGCTTGGTCCTGTATTTGTAAAAAAATATTCGATTTTTATCATTTCAGTTCATGATAAAATTTTCCGACTCAGTCCCAGTCTCAGCAGCATTTCCATCGTACTGGTATAATGTCTGGTACCGAAGCAGGTACTTGAAAAATGTCTGTTAGTATGAGCATTTCAGTTCCCCCTGTTTTCCCGCTGTCCAGCCGCGAAGACGACAGCGCCACCAACATACCCATGCATCGGCGGACGGGCGGGCGAGCGTCAGCAGGTCCAGTCTCCGCACCGGCGACAGGTCCAGCTCCCGGGAGTCCTCCGACTGCGAGTAATCCTCCGACGAATCCACGTCGAGGCTCGCGTGGGAAACCTGCCGGATTGCGAGCCACCGTCAGGACTACGGTCTCGGAATTTAGAGGAAATTCTTCACTAACTAGGTAAACACTATGCTATCTGAGTCGTTTTAAAGGATACGCTTCTTGATTTATGCTCAATCCTTGTAGTTTTAGATATACCAGTGTGATAAGATCATTTTTCGTGTGATCATTTCATACTTGACTTTTCATTTTAAGAAGGAAAGTATTGTTATGTAGAGTCCAGAGTCATTGCGCTGTCAATCATTCGATGCTCAGACCATTCAACCCTTTAGCGGAACGATGGGACGGCCTGCGAATGTTGACACCTTTGGCTCTTCTAGCAGCAGGGGAGCCGCTTTGAAAGTGAATCACTACTCTCCTTCTAAACATGGCTGTATTTCGTAAACTAAGAGAAACCTAATATTTCAATTGCTTAATTGAAAATCAATCAATCAATTCAATCAAACCAATTGATTTTCCATTGCAAGTAAAGCCTATGCAATGCCTCTGAAAACTGTTTCACCATTGGGGTTAGGTTTAGGCAGAGTCGCTAATGCTAGGGTGTCTGCGTAGCCACCGAGGCCGCAACCTGAAGTGTCGGTTTCTCTCGCCAGATAGCGCCAGCAGCTCTTTCGGGCGTTTGTTTTCGAACGTGGCTTGAAAGCGGCGATTGCTATGACGTAGTGGCGCTGCAGGGTTAAATAGGGGAAATCTTGCCATGGGAAGGGGGGGGGGGTGCCTCCCACACCTCCCACAGACAAGGATTCCCCTTTTTAACTAGACACTTTGGGTTGCGGCCTCGGTGGCTACGCAGACACCCTAGCATTAGCGGTGGAGCTCTGCCTAAACCTATAAACCCACTGGTTTCACCATTACTTTCAGCCCAGCCAGGGTTGGGTAGGTAGAAAACTTGGCGAGGAAAACAGATAATTTACGCATCTTTTCTACAGTAGAAAACGTAGTGTAGAAAACTGAATTTTCTACGTTTTCTACATGTAGAAAACTAAATTGAAGTTAATATGCATCTTAAAGAGTGCAAATGCAAATTAGGTAGTTTTTTCTACATCAACATGCATTCACTAACCGGGCACTTAGCCTTTAATAATTACAAAAAAGGGTCAGGACATAATCTAGAACATAATCTAGAAACATAAATTTGAATTTGAAAAAATGTTCCAAATATAATGTTTGGCTTCACACAGGTCATTGTAAGAAACCTATCATAGTAATGTCATTAAAAAAATCTGCAATCTGTAATGGTAAAGACCAATGCCGCATTTTTATTATCTCCTTTAATTGCCTTAATCCGCGCAGAGCCCAAATTTTATGAGGTGGCCTGCCTCCCACCATGGTTGAGTTTGCACCTATATCAGGGTTTCCCATCACCACGAACTTGGACATGACAGCGGCCATGATTGGCGCCGAATTCCAATACGAAAACAGTTTTCTACGTTTTCTACGCGGTTTTCTACGCGTATGTCGAAAACTAGTTTTCTACACGTCACTACCCAACCCTGAGCCCAGCATTCGTCTGAAACTCCGTCCGTCTCGGCCGTGAGATCCGCGCACCTGCGAGAAGTCGTCCGAGCACGTGTTGAACGCCGAGCGCGAGCGCAGCGACTCGTTGAGGTCGGCGACGATCATGGCGGCCTCGTCGTTGGCGCCGACGGAGATCTCCACCACGCGGCTCGGCGACGCGTCCGGCGTGCAGAACGACAGGTCCTCGGAGCCGGGACTGTCCGAGACCGCCGGCCGCGGCTGCATCACAAGGGTCGCGGTCACGGTCACAAACTTGCTGGTTGGAATTACGATGTTCACGCAAATACCTTTCGGTTTGTGAGAAATATTCAGGATTTGGTTTAGCTGGGTGACAGTATAACAGTTGAATGACGATCATCGATTCAAACGCAATCACAAATGGAGACAAGCACCGTTCACAGCTGTTCACGTTTTTGACGTCAGTCGAGCCACCACCTTTGAAGAAGTAACTAGTATTATATGTTACGAAACGTCGGGAAACCAGCGAGACTTTTATTTAGCATTCAAATCCAGTTTGAAATAGTTGTTTTTCAAAAAAATTTAACAAGCTCCGTTGGTTGTGGGAGCTGGTTTATGACTGCTTTGTTAGTCCCAAAGGGTGATACATGTAACCAGTTCAAACAAAAAGGCAATTGACTACGTGAATTGAAAATTTTAGACTTGTCTCCATGCTCCTACATGCTATAATAAGAATCAAGAGTGTTTTCTTCTGAAAAATGGAAATAAATGAACAATTACAAAACAACATAGCAGCTAGCAAGCAGAACAAGGCACCACAACTGCACCACTATTGAGCAGGTGGCAAAATAATTTAAAACCCAAATGAACAAATTCATGTAGAATATAAAAATCTTTTTGTAGATTTTTCAAATTTTTAGCATGTTATGAGATGGATATAAGAGTTGGAGAGCTATCGGTCTGTCTTTGGCTCCAGTCTCTAGACTCACGTCGTTGCGTATGGCGTAGGTGGCGTCGGCGGCGTCGTTCTCGAGACCGTCGCGCCGCGCGGCAAACGCCAGGTGCGGTGGCGGCACAGGGCTGTCCAAGAGTCGCGCTTCGTTGGTCACTGTGTCCACCATCAGCACGTCTTCCAGGGCAGTCCTGGCGGTAGCTCGGACCTGGCAGGGAAAGCAGGGTCAGAAAGGGCGCCGGATACAAATGAGCTAGGAATAAGAAATGCGACCGGGGTTACCTAAATAGCCACGCGACCTAAAGTTAATGCAATTAGTGGCGGGCGGTTGGGAATTTTCGCGTGGCAATATTCCCAGTTCCAAGGACCATTTACCTTTTGGCATTGACTTTTTCATCGATTAGGAGGATTTAAAAATGAACTTTTGACAGTAAAAAAAACTTCTTGGGTCCACGGCCATTCGTGCGTTTAACAGCAAATATGCCATCAATATGTCTGTCATACGAATACATAATTTATATTTGTTTTAACCTTTGAATGTGCCTATTTGATAGCCCATGAGAAGGGGTTATTTTAAAACATCATTTTGCAGGAATAACTAACAAGACATACTAGTGGCTTTTCACTTGTGGGTCCATCTTTCAGGGGATGAGATGTAGCTCTGTCTTCTCTGGCATTCGATTAGAAATTCTAAAGCGAAAATCCTCGGCGACGAAGATTCGACTCGACTTGTCCACGAGCACCGTGCGAGCGCTTACCGTGACGGGCCGCGCCGAGCTGTCGAGGTCCTCGAGACGCACGCTGCCGACGTTAGCGCCGTCTGCCGAGCCGCCGCTTTCGAGGCTGTCCAGCGCGGCGCTGACCTCCTGCTCGAACGTCCGGGGGAAGAACGCGTCCGGGGAGTCCGGCCACGGCTCCTCCAGGATCGGGGAGAGAGGAGCCTGCACACGGACCGGAGTTGGTCACTCTTAACCTTTGCTTCCGTGTGACGATTGTTTTGTTTGCTCAGTATTGATCCAAACAACTCTATATTGAGACAATATTGTTACTGGTTTAAGCTAATCTGCTGGCATCTGCTTAAACCGCAAACGATATCCTCTCCGTGTCTCTACATCTGAGAGTGGGGACAGCGCCATCACCGTCCAAGGGCCGAGTCCGTCTCCATCCAAGGAGCTCGGAGTCCCACCCGGCGAAGAGAGGAAAAAAGTGGCCGGATAGCTCAGCTGGTAGAGCACCTGCCCGGCAAGCAGGAGGTCCCCGGGTTCTTTTCCCGGTTTGGTTGCACAACTTTGCAGCTCCGCTTTGCTTCCCTTCCCTTCCAACTCTACCTAACTGGCAGTGGCACTGAATAGCCATCTCAGTAATCATTTGACAATGCTATCAAATGCTGAGGGCTGATTTTACAATTACCTCGAGTTCGACCCAGAGTTAAAGTAGGAGTAAAGTTACTGAGTTAAAAAATATTGAAAAGTGATTATGGTTGAAAAACTGACCGCGATGCCCCAGATGGAATAACCAAGGGCTCAAAATAGAGCACAAAAAGACTGTTTACTGAATGGAATTATAATGAAAAACAAGATTTGCTTCTGCCATGGCAGCCTTGGGTTATAAAAAGTGAAAATCTTTCATCTGAGACGACTTGAGTGGAGACGTGAGAAGCCTTCCAAAGGGGGCGACCCGTAACTAATAACTAATACTAATAAGATATGTTTGATGACAATTTTAACCAATTGGCAAATTGGTTCACAAATTGATGTACCTACACAAATAGATACACAGTACTAATTAAAGAAGAAGGTTGCATGGAAAAGCAGAATGTGATGTCACCAGCTAGACTTTTAGTATTACTAATTCTGAATGGGACCCTTTGACATTATATTAACAACTGTTCATACAATAAATAAAAAATTATTATTATTATTATTATTATTATTATTATTATTATTATTATTACTGAAGGGGCAAGGGAACCTGGAAAAAAGTGCAATCGAACCAGGATATGAATCCGGGACCTCCTGATTGCCGGTCAGGGGCTCTACCAACCATCTGAGCCATTCGTCCACATATATAAAGATATCTCCGAAGAAGACAATGCTCTCTCACGGGACGGTAAGTAGACGAATGAAGGCCGAAGCTCACGGCGTTTACCTGGAACGTGTTGTAGTGAATGATGACGTCCCTCCGCGGCTCGTCCTCGCAGTCCGAGTCCGATTCCGAATCGGACGGCGCGCTCTGATTGGGCAGCTTGTCGGTGAGCTCCGAGCGCAGTGCGGCCAGGAAGTCCACGTCGGCGGCGGCGGCCGGGCCCCACCGCTCGGGGCTCGACTCGGGCGGATGCAGGAACCAGCCGCTGCCGCTGCCGGGCTCGTAGATGTCGGCGACCAACGTCGCGTCCGGGTCGACCAGCGTGCAGTCCGGGTCGGAGCGGGGAAAGGCGTCTGAGGGGAGGCGGTCACATTTTAAAGTAACTGTCTCTAACTGGGTGCTGAGTGCTGAAGCCAGAACAAGTGACGCTTTCCCCACGCTTTCGAGCCCGTCGGAGCCCGAAACGCTCTGAGAGGCTGAGAACGAGACGGATTCGCAATACACACTGCGCTTTGGAGCCCTCAGGGCTGGGCCCGTCGGAGCCCGAAACGCTCTGAGAGGCCGAGAACGAGACGGATTTGCAATACACACTGCGCTTTGGAGCCCTCAGGGCTGGGCCCGTCGGAGCCCGAAACGCACTGAGAGGCCGAGAACGAGATGGATTCGCCATACACACTGCGCTTTGGAGCCCTCAGGGCTGGGCCCGTCGGAGCCCGAAACGTTCTGAGAGGCCGAGAACGAGACGGATTCGCAATACACACTGCGCTTTGGAGCCCTCAGGGCTGGGCCCGTCGGAGCCCGAAACGCTCTGAGATGCCGGGAACGAGACGGATTCGCAATACACACTGCGCTTTGGAGCCCTCAGGGCTGGGCCCGTCGGAGCCCGAAACGCTCTGAGAGGCCGAGAACGAGACGGATTCGCAATACACAAGTTGCGCTTTGGAATCCGACGGGTTCGAAAGCACAAGTGTGTATTGGCTCACTCAATTGACAAAAAATTGACACTGTTAGAATCTTGAAATCCCACCTGGAAACTCGATGAAAGCCTCACTCAATCATTATAATCTATCATCAATGAATGATCTTAAATACTAAATTGAAAACTACTAGATAATCATTAGGTATGTACTAGATAAATAGGACTAATATGTAGGTACTAGACTCTAGGTAAACCTAGGTAAACTAAGTAGTAAGTAAAGAGTTTGCCAAGACTAAATGGATTCATGCTGCATGTGAAAAGTAATCTCATTCCCCACCTAGGTTAAAACAAAATCCCATGTACAACACATGGTTCTACTTCATGATCCTCTACTTTCATCCCTCACCTTCCAGGCTGTCCCGCATGACGTCGTCCTCCACCCGTTCGCGCAGAAACGTGAAGTCGAGCGGCTCCACCCCTCCGTCCTCGTCCTTGAACTCGGCGCCGAACACGACGTCCCCCTCCGCCTCCGGGTCGTTGCCGCCGCGCTGGCACGACTCCAGCTCCGCCTCGATGTCCTCCAGGTGGTACTTCTCGTCGTCGCACGACTCGCTCAGACTGCCCTTGTCTCGGAATCCCGAGTCGCTGCTGCGCTCGTCGTCGGGCGTCGCCTGCTTCGAGTCGTCCTCGTGCTTGCCGTCCCAGTCGGAGAACGCTTCGGCCTTGAGCTCGGGATCCTTCGCGGCCCAGTCGGAGAACGCTTCGGCCTTGAGCTCGGGATCCTTCGCGGCCCAGTCGGAGAACGCTTCGGCCTTGAGCTCGGGATCCTTCGCGGCCCAGTCGGAGAACGCTTCGGCCTTGAGCTCGGGATCCTTCGCGGCCCAGTCGGAGAACGCTTCGGCCTTGAGCTCGGGATCCTTCGCGGCCCAGTCGGAGAACGCTTCGGCCTTGAGCTCGGGATCCTTCGCGGCCCACTCGGCGTACGACTCGTCGGTATTGACGCGGTGAGAGGCGTTCGAGTCTTCCGACTTGTCCGAGGATTCGGGGTACGAGTGCCAGTCGTTGCGCGACAGACGGTCCGACTCTTTGTCGTCGTCGGCGTCTTCGGCGTAGCCGTTCCACTCGGAGGCCGGGAGCCCGCGGTCGTCGGCGAAGGTACGCGCTGGTTTCGGATCGTTCGCTGTCTCGGAGTTGCACTCGATTTGCGGCCGTCGGTTGCTCAATTCTTGGTCCAGTTCGATGTCTTCCACAGAACCAGTCCACTCGGAATTCGGGAGTGTATTGTTGCCGATGATTTCTTTAGCAGGTTTCAAATTGTTGGCAAGCTCGGGCGGAAAGCTACAGTCGATTTTAGACGGTTTGCCGCTCAATTCTTCGTCGAGCTCCATGTCTTCGGCACATCCTTCCGATTGGGAATCGGATGACCCTGCATTAAATGTGAATTTCTCGTCTAGTTTCAACGCGTCTGGCACGCTGGCAATATCAGCGACTGCATTCCATTTCGGGCTAATTTCCGAGCAAGGCAGTTTGTCGGCAAGCGTCATCTCAGCATTGTTTAAATCATTTTTTAAATCAAGGGTAGTTTGCGCAATTTCCTCTGCCGAAATCGTGAGTTTTTCACAGATATTGCTGTCAAATTCGGGCAATACATAAGCGAGTTGATCGGTGATGAGAATTTGGTCATCGACAGCAGATTCCTTGCCAGGTTTCATGTTATTTACCGCTGGGGTAGATTCAGAGCCGACGAAATCGTTGCCTTCGAGACACGAAAACACGTCTTTGTCGTTCAATTCAGGCGAGTGACGAGACGCAGTGAAAACAAATCGATCAACATTTGTTTTCACTGCAAAGCCGTTCAGCTTCGAGTAATCTATCGCCTCTTCCAGAGTGCGGCTACCGTTGCCTACGCGATCCTTTCGACAATCGGGGTAGGTTTCGTCGCCGAATTCATTGGCGTCGCCTTCTTCATCTCTCATCAGCGTCTCGGCGCGCGCGGACTCCTCGACAAGAGAGTCCCAGTCGTGGACGGCGGCCTGCTCATCGAGTGTCGTCTTCAGCCCCTTGAAGAAGTCCAGAGTGAAGTCTTCGCACGGGCCCAGGATCACAGACGATTCCGGGAACTTTTCGAGCAGCATTTCCGAGCTCGTTTCAGCGGCCGGCGTTTTCAAGGTCACAGCCGGATCGTGCAGAACGACCGATTCGTTGATTGATTTCGTAATATCTTCGATGTTTTCTTGCGGACCTGGTGAAACAATTTCTTTCGTTGTACGCTCTTCTTGATTCGGAGCCTCACGGCTAGAAATGTACAGGTCATCTTTCGGCATCGTTTGCCGTGAACTGAGTTCACTCACAGATCCTATCGCCTTCGCTATCGTTTCATTAACTAATTCGTTGGCAACTTCGATGAGATCAGAACTGGCAACCTTTACGGTCAGAGTTTCACTCCGCACAATTTCCACTGACTGAACAATATCCTCGACAGCCGTCAATTCCTCGCCGTGCGACCGAAACGAACCCCCCTCGCCAACGTCACCCACAGCTCCGGCCAGCGCGACTCCTAAAACCTCCCGACTCTCACCGGTCGTCGCCGAGATCCCGAGCTCGTTCGCCAACGACCTCCGTCTCGGCGCGACCGCCGGCTGCGCCCGTATCACGTCGAACGTTCCCCGTCGCGGCCGCGGCACCGGCTTCCGCGGCGACCGCTCGTTGAGCTCCTCGAGGCTCGCCAGCGACGTCTCCTCCGACGAGTCCGCGCGGAGCGTCAGCGAAGTCGGCTCGTCGCCCTCGTCGTTCCCCGAGGGCCGGTAATCCGGCTGCACCATCAACGTCACCGGCTCCTCCGAGAAGGTCGCCTCGTCCAGGGACACGGAGCCGTCGTCTTCCGGCAGCGGTTTCAGCGCCTCTCTCGCGATTTCCGTTTGCGGGACATCGACGTCATAGGAAACAGCACATTGTTCGTCGGCCTCGACTGGTTTCGAGTCCCCGTCACGGGATTCTTTCACCAAACGTCCTTTCAGCAAATCACCGCCGATGCAATCACTCACGTCACAAGTATTATCCTCGGTCCCCCGACGTTCAGGCACTTTACGACTCGCACCGCTGCCGCCTATCGTTTCACCCGAGGCATCAATGGCTAAAAAACGGCCGTCGAAATGGGTGTCGGCGTCCTCCGCCCCGTCGCTCTCAGCGCGCGGGTTCTTGCCGCCGTCCCGCCGCGCCACCTGGATCTTCTGCAACGACTCGACGAAGTCGTCGCCCAACACCGTCGACCGCAGATCGTTCTCGCTGCCGAAGATCGAGCTCCGCTTGTTGGCGCCCTTGGCGCGGACGGAGCCGCGCTCCAGGCTCGCGCGGAGCGGGCCGCGCTCGAAGCTTGTCCTGTTCGAGCTGCGTTCGAAGCTCCACGTCATCGACGCCTCCGAGTCCGACGTGTCCGACTCGATGTGCGTGAGGACCATGAGGTCGGCGACGCTCCGCGACTTCTCCTTGACCTTCTGCGAGAACTCGCCGCGCTCGATGCGGCCGCGCCACATCTCCTCTTCGGCGGCTTCGAGTCGGCCGAGTCGGAAGTCTGTCTGCGTGCGCGGCCGCGGCGCCTCGGCCGGGTCCTCCAGCGCGAGCGCGTCGTCGAGGTCGCGGATCGCCGCCGAGATCTCGCGCACGAACAGCGAGTCGCCGTCCGTAGACTCGCAGCGCAGCCACGAGTCGAACTCGGCAGTGTCGCGCGGACGGACGGCGGCGTTGGCGCGGACGTCGAACGAAGGCGTGGCGGGCGGCTGGGGACAAACGGACGGGTCAGTGATCGGCGTTATTCACGTCAGCAATCATTGCTACAAGTATGTTTGTATTTTGAAATTGTATTTTGTCCAAGGGCTTCAATAAACGAAACGAAACGGTTACTAAGGTGTGAATGAAACGACAGTTCTGGTTCCGGTTCTTTACAGATTGAAGTACGTACATGTTCCAATGTTAAAAAAATCAGGAATATTCGTGCTCGGCATAGGTTGTTATATTACGCCGAAGATTATTGCTACAAGTATATTTGTATTTTGATATTGTATTTTGTCCAAGGGCATCAATAAACGAAACAAAACGATTCCTAAAGTGTGAATGAAACGACATTTCTGGTTCCGGTTCTTAGAAGATTGAAATACGTACTCGTTCCGGTGTTCAAAAAATTATTCTGGTTCCAATGACAATAAATGTTTTTTTTGGGTTTAACTTTAGATTCCAGTTTGGATATCTCATGAAAAGTCTACCAAAAATGTATGGATTTTATTGGACCTTTTGGATCGGTAATTAAACCGCAAAGAAACAGATGTTTTATAAATAATGTAACGGTTCTGATTAGGTTCATGAAAAAGACCGATTTCGGTTCAATGAAAAATAAGGGTAATTTTGGATTCCGGTTCTGTCTAAAGATTTTGTAACTTTTAAGTAATGCCACTATTGGTTTCGATGGATAAAAGCCCTATTGTTGACCACGTAAATTTGTTAACTTTGTAACCGAGAACTTCTAAGTCAGAGTTACGTAATCGCAGTACTGGTTTGGACCCATGGTTAAATGCCAATTTTTGAATTTAATTGTTTTATTGTCTTCATTTACAACATTGGTAGGTACAGACATTTTAATCTAGGCCTGATACAATACATTAAAAATATTATAGGCAGTTGGCAAGACAAGACTATATTTATAGGCAAGATACGAGGACTCCTTTCGGACATTGCAGATTTGTTTCTCTTACCCAAGCAACGTCATGACTAGTGATGGGATAGTAATGCAAATGCATATTCTTCAATAAAGCTAGTATCCCACGCAAAATCATGGATATATCCATTTCATGACATTTATCAACAATAACATAATGTTGATATTGCATATTTTGCATATTTCAGTTTTAAGTGCATATTTGGGTTGATACTGCATGACAATCCCATCACCAGTAGCGACACACGAAACCCGTGCGCTCACCTGCGCGACCGCGCCGTCGTCGACGCAGGCCGCGTCCAGCTCGTCCACCGAGCCGCGCAGATTGGCGAGACTGTCGGAGCGCGTGGCGCCGACAAAGTCCAGACTGCCGACGGACGGCGTGCGCTGGCCCGCGCGGGAGTCGGCGCGGTCGACGGACGCCAGCGCTTCGGCGTCGGGCGCGGCGTGGCGGTCTGCGCAATCGCGCGGGCGGGGTTAGCGCGACGGAGGCAATCGCATTGCGCCGGTGGCTTTTAACCTGTGGCGCTTATATTTGTGCGGCCCATCTCAAATTTATATATTATTATTTTTCAAATGCGTACCAAGCTTGCAATTCTCATTGGGAAATATATGATTTGAAATTTCCATAACCTTCTTCACACGTGCAATTTCCAAGGGATTTTTTCATCTTTTAGATTAAATCTCCCAAAAAAGCATAGATTTGCACCAAAAATGTATCTAAACAAAATTATTTCTTGGGTATTGAACCCACAAACACCCCATTGTGTCGTAAGCTGCATCAATTTTCATCTTGTTTCCGGTGCATGTTATGAAAAAGCATTCAAAACCCACAAGCTTCACAACGCTATACCTTGCAAATAGTGAGTTTTATGCCAAATTACCCTTTGCGACCCGTTGAGATCCTTTATGTTTCCTTAATATGCCCGGTGAAAAAATTTGAGTTCCACTGCATTACGCTCTGCCAAATGAGAGCACATACTTGCCCGCCAACAGTCACTTTTGCACAACTTTTACCCATCTGTCTTATCATTGAAATTAACTTTCTGTCATCTGTGCTCTGAGAGCTCTTAGTGTAAATCATCACAATTGATGGCAAAAATGTGAAAACCTGCAATAGCTGAAATTATTTACCAGATTTATCTTATTCTATCCAGACTATTAACATCTTATTAAAAGTTTTGGCACAAGTAGCCTTGCTGCGTTAAACAGAACACAACAATCATCATCTTATTGACACGGTTACAGTAATTCAGTCAGTAATCATCAGGATTCAGGACCCTGTGTCCCCTAAGGTGCAATTGTGTAACTTTGCAGTTTAAAAACGATTCGTTTTCAATTTCAACGCCTTCGGTTTAACACGGGGGCAGTGATTTGAAATCGAATGCTTTCGAGCCAAATCGAACGAAAAGAAGATACACAATCGCTAGTCACGATTTTATGGTGTTATAATTCCGTAAATTTCGTGGCAAGATTTATGGATTTCGGTGTTATGGCAGTGTTATGAAAAAAGCACAGAATTTCGCGTTTTGGCAGATTTCCGACTTTGGCGGTGAAAAAAGATAAAAAAGATAATTTTTTTAATTTTTGAAAAGAAAATAGTTTGCGTAACTGTACATAGTCAATATATTTTGGTTGATTTGCATCATCACCATATAATCGTGACTAAAAATCGCCCCCCTGGGCTCGTATTCTCGAGTCTTAAGTCAACTTTTAGTCAAAGTGATAAACGCCGTTTAAAACCTTCCCGGAAGACTGACAGCCAGCGACAACGAGCGTTTGTATACTCAGACCTGTGGCAAACGACTTGGGAGTAGCGACTTCTTCCAAAAATGTCCTGGAGTCACCACAATACAACCTAAATAAAGTGACTAAGGCACGACTTAAACTCGAGAATTGGGACCCGTGGATCTGCGTCGAGAACGCATCGCGACAAGCCGGCTCACCTTGCAGCGCGATGTGCTCCCTTCCCGGCGAGTGCGCAGGGAACGGGTCGGCGCCGGCGGCTTCGTACCGGCGCTGGAAGTGCTGGACGTCGACCGCGCCGCCGGCCAGCGCGTCCAGCATGTCGGCCACGTGCGCCACGGTGGGTCGGTCGCGGTCGCCGCGCCAGCAGCCGCTCATCAGCCGGTACCTGGCGCGCGGAGGCAGAGGACGGGTCAGAGAGGTGCGTGATTTTATGAACCGTCTGAACCGGACGTGGGCGCAGCCTTTGGACGTCACGGGCCTGATTCAAAATTTCTGGATGTTCAGCGGGTCGGATGGCCACTTTCGTAAATTGGTGTGTGTGTGTGTGTATGGGGGGGGGGGGGGAGTAAATATATGTAAAATGAAACACTATCAAAAATCATATGCTCAAATTAAGCTTATAAGCATAGATTTATGCTTCGTTTACTGTTTCGCTTTGCGAGCGTTGCGCTGTGAGCTTTACTAGCGCTGGGTTGTTTACAGCGGAGCGTTGCGCCGCGCGCGCTGCGAGCGTTGATTGTAGCTTGACGTTTGGCGCCTAGCAAAATTAAATCGGCACTCTTGCCACAGCTAGCGGAACGCACGGAATCAAGGTCGGTTTGTAGCTCATCGAGATGGCTATGGGGGCGGGGCTAGCGAAAAACCCAGCGCAACGCTTGGAAATGTTGAACCGAATTCAACATTTCTGGCGCAGCGATCGCAGCGATCGTAACGCTCGCAACGCTCCGACCTTGGGCTCTGATTGGAGGACGCTCACAACGCTCGTAAAGCGAAACAGTAAACGAGCCTTAAGGCTCCAAAATAAACATTACATTTTTAAAAATCTTGTTGACTGTGCCTGGGTGGGTCCTCTCACCCTCCCCCAGGCTTGGGATTGTCACGAGAATATTATCCAATCGAACCCTCCACCTATAATTGGTAATAGCAACGAATATGAACATTGTGACACTGATATTGCCACCAGCAAACGCGTTCTGCACACAGAGCGCAGCATCGCACTCACAGACAGTCCGCGTTGGGCGTCGAGTGTTCGGGCGGCGGGGGCAGCCTGGTCTCGCCGCCGATGACGCGGCTGACGACCTCGTCGTCGGTGAGCCAATCGTAGGGCAGTCGGCCGCGCTCGGCCACCTCCCACAGCAGCACGCCCAGACTCCACACGTTGGAGGCGGCGCTCACCTAAGGGGGCAACGGCGGGTAGGGCATGAAGAGCACGGAACGATTTTTGATGGCATCACAGATGTAAGGTTACCCAGACATTCTATCATACCTAGCTATGGCTAAGGCAAAAGTTTGATGCTTGTAATTTTGACGGCAATCGCTGGGGTGCGTTGGCAACCCTTTTTAACATCATCTACCAGGCACAAGGTCATAATCAAGGGACCAAATGTTTTTAGGTGGTTACAGTTACCTTGGTTACAGGTGTTATAACAACAAATAGTGACTCCATCCCTCAACTGCCAGCGAAACTGTTATTGCGGGCGGAGGGCTTTCGCGTGGCTTCTGAAGTATGGAAGTGAAAAATCTGGGTAGACTTACATCTCTGATGGCATGTTAAATTATGGTTCAGGTGGCTAGTGGGATTAGTTTTCATAATTTCTAAAACCCTCTTAAAAAACGATTGGTTTTGTTCACGTTTTTAACGTCAGTCGAGCTATCACCCTCGAAGAAGTAACTAGTATATATGTTACAGAACTTCGGGAAAACAATGCCACATTTATTAAGCATTCAAAGCCCTGTTTGAAATACGTTTCTTGGCAACTAGCTAGCATTTACAGAAATATGATGTTTTTGATAAACCTTTTCATTTATTCACACTGTCAAAATCAGTCAGAAACTAGCATATGCTACGAAACGTCAGAAAATCAGCAAGACTTTCGATTAGCGTTCAAACCCCAGTGTGAAAGTGTCCCCAACTTTTCGCGGTCACCTGTTTGGTGTGTATGGTGGTGTCGGTGCAGTCGAGCGTTTCCGGGGCGCACCACCGGATGGGCACGGCCACCTCCCCCGCCACGTAGTAGTCCTCCTCGAAGCGGTCCAGTCCGTTGCCGTAGTCGCCCACCTTTACGCGCAGGTCCGACGTCACCAGGCAGTTGCGAGCCGCCAGGTCGCTGCGGAAACACACGGCATTCGTCACCTCGAACCGTGAGTTTGTCGTTGAAAAGTAATATTTCTAGCCGTGTTTTCAATGCTAAGTAAGTCTCACAGTTTTAGGTTCTTTTAGGGACAACAGCGCAACTTTTGTTTAGCATTCAAAACCTTTTTGTTTAGTATTCAAAGTATGAAATAGGTTTTATGAACTACAGCTAAAGACTAGTGGAATTCCAAGACTGAATGCCTATATCTTTTGAATTAGTTTGCATTTTCTTGACGGCATTGTGTTTTTTGAGATCTTTTCTCCCAAATTGTCTGTTTTTATTGAAAATCTCACTGTGAGAACTGGTGTTAGTTGAGAGAAAAGTGGTGGAAAACAGCATTGTTTTTGCACATCCTATATTAAAGTGTAGGGAAATAGCCAAACTTAAACTGTGCATATCTCAGAAGGTGTGGCCACAAGTTAGTTAGTATCCAGTAGGAGGTAAAATTTGAGCGGGATGCTGCCCGAGTACACGCTCACACTAATAGGTTTAAAAGTTCCGTGTTGCTATGAACGTGTGCAATAAACGCAAGACGACTCACGTGTGCACGAAGCCGTTGTCCAGCATGTGTTCGAGTCCGCGCGCGACGTCGCACGCCAGCCGCAGCACGCCGCCGCTCTCGGGGAACGCGGGGTCCGCGCGGAGGCAGCTCTTGAGGTCGCCCTGCGCACGCAACCACGCGATCGTTAGCGCGGTGGCAAAGTTCGTCGAGTTACCGAGGACATGCCGACTTGTGAGGCGGAACTGGTATGAAACGTAGGGCACCTCTTTGACTTCAAGGAAGATTTGCTGTAATTTCCACTATTACGCTTGACTGCTCATTGCCTATACCTCCTATTAAAAAACGTGACGCCACGAAAGACCAGCTTGGTCGTTTCCATTGCCGGCAGAGCAAAGAGACCATCTAGATGATCATGAAATCATAGATAAAGGAATCTTGTTTGCTCCATTGCCAGCCGATTTAATTTCTAAATCCAAATGAGAGAATTTGTTGTGAAATGTGAATACAAATGTCTTTTTGCAAGAAGCAAAGACACAAGAAGCTTTTTGAATTTTCTTCTAGCCTTAAATATCACGTCTTTTAGCCCATTTGCTTTGCGTGAAATTTTGAAATCTATTGCATAACTCCACACTCCAAAGCAAAGATACTATATAATAACCTTCGGTTCTCCAAAGCAAAGATACTATATAATAACCTTGGCTCCAAAGTGTGCAGAGTTATATGGTTGGTCGATCACATTTCACCGAGCGAGGCAGTTGTTGATATGAAAACTGGTTTGTCAAACTGGGAATTGGACCCTCTAATGGACCCCCTCCACATATTCACCTACTGGCCAAACGGCTGATCTGATTTCGATGAAATTTACAGAGGTCCTTTGCAGTATACACTAGAATTAATTTGAGTTTGCCACTTTTTGGGGATCTCATATCATAGAGTACCGTACAATAGAATCAAATGATTAAGTTTTTAACATAACCATTACAAATGGTATTATCATTACCATTATTAACCATTTTACTCTTTACAAATGGTAACGAGTCAGATGATACTTTAGTTCAAAGTCCACCAGGCTGTGGAAAAGTAAGGGTAACATGACAATAACTGTAAGCGCCTGAAAAGTATGCAGCGAAATTTTAAATTTTAAAAGTTATCAAATGTGAAACGTTTGTTCTTCAGTTTCTTTCTCTCTTTTGATTAATTATTCAAACGGATTATGCGAAACTGGAAACCGCCCCGGCACGATCCGAGCAGCACGATCCGCGCGAAGGTCGGCGCTCACCCTGGCGCAGTCCTCGAGCAGCACGAGCAGCGGCCGCGCCTCCAGACAGCAGCCGAGCACGCGCAGCACGTTGGGATGGCGCAGGTCTCGGTACGGCGCCGCCTGCTGCAGGAACAGACGCTGCTCCTGCGCCGGCGCCTCCTCGCGCAGGATCTTGACGACGACCGCGCCGAGCCCCTGCGCCTGGCCCGCGACCACGCGGCCGAACCAGCCGCCGCCGAGCTCGCGCGCGTAGTGCAGACGCGATCGCGGGAAGCTGGCGCCGTCTGCGGACGGACGACGGGGTTTCGTCAGGCGGGGGACGGAAAGGCGTCGCAGGGATCGACTACGTTTTCCTGAATTAATATCTAATTAATTAACTAATTAATTAATTAATTAATATCTAATTAATGCGTAACATCTCTGACGTTGATACAACAAAATTAGTCTACTACGCCAACTTTGAATCGAGAATGAGATATGGTCTAGAATTTTGGGGGGGTGCAAAAAAATGCAAAAAAATATTTGTCCTTCAAAAGAAAGCCGTAAGAGTCATGTTAAAAACTTGTTAACTTTTCCGCAAACTGAATATTTTAACATTATATAGCTTGTACATACTAAAAATAACATTAAAAATCAAAACTGATTATGAAAGACTTCCGAAAGTAAGAGATCATCATCAACATTATACTAGGAATGGTCAAAACGTCAGGTCAATAGCATGTAAAAAGACATCGCAGCAACTGAAATCTGACCATATGGGCATTCACATTTTTAACAAGCTTCCGAATAATATTAAACATGCTACCTCCACAAAGCTCTTCACGGAGCGGCTTAAAACCTTGTTGTTAGAGACATCATGCTACAGTATAGACGAATTCATGGACTGTTTGAAATAATTTTAGTTTATAGTATAGACGAGCTGTGAAAGATATATGTGATACTAGGCATAAGGAAATTTTTAGCAATTTTAATTATTTTTAAATGTACATTATTATGTCTGCACACTAGCATCTTCTGATGTTTTGGTTTTTGACTGACAATAAACAATAATAATTATAATAATTATTATTATTATTACTTATGACCACAAACAGATATCTTAACAGGTTTTAGAGGTCCCAGTTTTTGCGTCGGTTTTAAGAAATGGATCCTGGTTCAGGTCGCAGTATTCAGATATTTTTGGAACCCAAGTGGCACAAAAACCGATATCACGAACGTTCGGTGGACGTCGAAAAGCTAACGGGTGATAACTTGCGTTCGACGTTCAGATAGAAACTAATCGAACGTTTGGCGAATTTGAACGTTGAGCGCAAGTTAACCCACCGAACGTTCGAAATGAACGTTCGAAATGTTCGCTGAATGTTTTTGTGCTACTTGGGAACAAACTGCCAGTACCAGTTATTGGTTAATTGGGTTAATATAGTGCTACTTTAGCATTTTCAGGCAATTGGGGTGTTATATATTTGATAATAATATACATGTAGTACATTTCATTTTTGCTACAGTGGGATTTATTTTCGTTCTCAACTCGATAAAATTTAGTTTCCCAGTTTCTGGTCGTGGTCTCAAGATATTTTAGAACCGGGTCCTGATCTTGGAAAATAAAAGGGTTTGCCTGGTCTTGGACAAAGGTCTCTTGCATCTAAGGTAGGACCACAAATCCGTCACCATAGTTGGGAAGATAGTGTTGAAATCCATATTTTAAAAAGATCAAGATCGCCATCAAAACAAGATCTTTTAAAAAGATCGAAGTTCACAATATTTTTCCTTAGTAAATTTAAATTCAAGATCGAATTAGTTTAAAAGACCGTTTTCAGGGAAAAAAATTGAAAAATGGTCCCCTGTCCAACAATGGACCACTAATCGAGGATTCGTTGCCTCTGTTTCAGCTTGTCCTGAAATTAACGGTCAAATTGGAAGTAATGCTGTTGGCTAAAATTCCATATTAAGTATCTCCACAGGTATCTCTGAAAACACACAGGATTTAAGAGAAGTGCTCCTAAAAAACACCTGAATAGGAATGGAAAACAATCTTTTTAAAACAATCGTGGGAGAAAGATCTCAATCAAATTAAAAGATTATTGTACAAAAAACGATCTTGATAATTTCCAAGATCACTCAAAAGGGATGTCGATCGAACGATCTCGAACATTTAAAAAGATCCTTCCCCAACTAAGCCCACCAGAACAGAGCACAACCATAAACCAAACCACCGCCCGATCGCAGCTCTGCGCCACTCTGCCATTCCGCACGCCACCAAACCCAACTCACCGAACCAGTGCGCCGGACTGGTTTGCGGCGAAGGCACGGCGAACGGTGCCGGCTTGAGTCCGGCGTGCCTTCGAGGCCGGATGTCCGGCAGCGGCTCGAAGTGCACCGGCTCCGACGGCGGCAGCGGCGGGAACGGGATCGGCTCCGCTCGCGGCGCAGACACGTCCAGCGTTGACACGGCATCCGTGAACTCCTGCAGACGTTCGAGGTTAGCTATTACATTTGCAGACGATAACGGACAAGGGCACAGGTCGTTGCACGTTACGAAGTGCTACCGAAAGCCGATGGTGAATCTTCGATCACCGCTCAGGTACGGGATAGGCAACTAGCATGCCGTGCCAGCTCTCACTGCTCTGGTACGGGATAGGCAACTAGCATGCCGTGCCAGCTCTCACTGCTCCGGTACGGGATGGGCAACTAGCATGCCGTGCCAGCTCTCACTGCTCCGGTACGGGATAGGCAACTAGCATGCCGTGCCAGCTCTCACTGCTCTGGTACGGGATAGGCAACTAGTATGCCGTGCCAGCTCTCACTGCTCCGGTACGGGATGGGCAACTAGCATGCCGTGCCAGCTCTCACTGCACCGGTACGGGATAGGCAAGTAGCATGCCGTGCCAGCTCTCACTGCTCCGGTACGGGATAGGCAACTAGCATGCCGAGCCAGCTCTCACTGCTCCGGTACGGGATAGGCAAGTAGCATGCCGTGCCAGCTCTCACTGCTCCGGTACGGGATAGGCAACTAGCATGCCGTGCCAGCTCTCACTGCTCCGGTACGGGATAGGCAACTAGTATGCCGTGCCAGCTCTCACTGCTCCGGTACGGGATAGGCAACTAGCATGCCGTGCCAGCTCTCACTGCTCCGGTACGGGATAGGCAACTAGTATGCCGTGCCAGCTCTCACTGCGCTGGTACGGGATAGGCAACTAGTATGCCGTGTCAGCTCTCACTGCTCCGGTACGGGATAGGCAACTAGCATGCCGAGCCAGCTCTCACAGCATTAAATGTATGTGACGGTTACCGATTCAACTTAAAATCAACTTAAAACCCAATTTCCATAGCAGCATTTTCGACAAAAGTCTGCTACAGCAGTTGTATGCTGTCAACATAGCATGGTTATATTTCATATTGCTGCTCTTGGAGACTTTGTCTAAAATGGCCCAACGTAAATTGGGCTTTAATTAATCAACTATTGGAATTCCTGTTGAAAATCAGAGAATAAGATTAAGAAAACATCAATGCTACCATTCTCGTGCTAAAGAAGGAAAACTGCAAACTCAATGCGAGTGAAGAAGCAAGTAGTTTCGATCGTACAGGGTGCAAGTAAGGGATCTAGGTTCCCCCTATACCACCCTTATCATTCACACTCCGTTTCACCTCGTAAAGGCACCCACCAAGGCGCTCTTTGCTGTTACACCAAGTCTGAAAACTTATCGCCCACGCTGTCGTCCGGCAGGGGGCATGTCAAACAACTTTCAGCTCCAGACCCGCAAAGCTTGCTTCTATTATCTCTATCCATGATCCATCCAGGATTGTGAACCACCAAACCATGGAACTTTCCACCGCCCGTTTCACCTATTTTACCCAAAACTATGATGGGCATCTTTATCGCTTCACTTGGGTAGGGTTAGTGAACACTGTATTACGGAAGCTAAATGGCCCAAATCATCTACTTATCATGCACAATTCATAATGATAAAGCAAAATAAAATGTATGTATTATTGGTTAACCTGGGGACATTCTGTATATACACATAAAACCTTTTTTAATAATATGTAGTTTTAAGATTGGGTTTGCCATTTCAATTTGCGCCATTCGCTTCTATTACAGACGTGTTAAATGAAGAGTGTGAGATAGCGAGGCACGAGGGTGGCAGTTTGTGACAACCATGGTGGGCACAAACCCACCCACCCAAACCCCGGCACAGAGCGATTGTGCGAGCACAGCTAAAGCGAGGCAACGAGATGATAACAAACACAATGCTCATGCAGTCCTCGCACAAGACCACGTCATGCTTTGGTGGCGAAAATGTCTTTGTGTGCGGCAAGATGCAAACACAAACAATAGTCAAGTTGTTGCAATTTCGTGGTGACGACACAGCCTATATTTTGCGTCAATCGGGAAAGCGTTACCTTCTTCACAGTCGCATTCTTCTTGGGGTGCTTGTAAAGGAAGGTGGAGAACAAAGCGTTAGGTTAGCGACAGACGTATGTAACAAGAGTTTATTTTGGTCACATCCTGTCTGTCACGGTCACATGGAAATGGAATCGATTGACAAAAAAACGTTGTGGTGTGTAACAGATAAAATTCAAAACTTTAAAGCGGGGAAATTTTTATGTTGTCCATGCTACAAGAATAGGTACACACTATTATTTACAAAGGGATGTATGTTTTTTGTACAATACACATTTAATACAAATTCACAGCGTTTGCATTTTGTAGATACGCTTGACGTCAACACGTACCGTTTATTTAGGCACAGATTCAGGGTGCTTTCATTTAGGTATACCACCTGCAACAGGTATGAACCTGCATATGCACCTGCTGCATATGCACCAGGTGATGCACCTGCACCAGGTATACCAGGTATGTTGCATGCTCTTATCTTTTACGCTCATCTCATCGTGCTATGGCAAATGATAAGATAGCCCACCCATACTAGTAGCTTTGGATGAGCCGAACAAAAAGTGAAAATGGGGCTACAACTTCACATTTCTGTTGCTCATCCTGCTGCTAGTGTCGCTATTAGCTGCGTTCGTTGTTGCGTTTTTGGTCGGAGATATTTGAATTGTTGTGTATTTCTTCCATGTACAAGGAGGGAAAACCGCACAACGAAAGCATCTAGCGATTTCTGGAATGTCCAATAAACGTTTGAGATGTCGGTGGGCGTTGAAAATGTTTCGGCGCGCGGCTGTCACTAAACCAAAGATCGGGCCGACGCGTTCCTTCTTTTTCCGTGTAGAGGGAAGATCAATGAATGTTACAAGAGAAATGAAACTTTCCAAAACGGAGCTGCTTGAGATCCCACGGGTCGAGAACTCGGAACTCGGAAATCGGAATTCGACTCTTTCCTGGGTCGGAGACCCAGGAAAATAATTTTCCTGGGGTACAAGGTCGAAAAGTTCCGTTGTTTTGATGGGATGTACAGGGACGGATGTGACAGTCAGAACTTCGAAGAGCGGAGTTTCGCTCTCATAGAGATTCCTCTGCTGTCAGAAGAGGAAAAGGTGGCAATATTTGCAGGCCGTCCCATTGTTCCGCTCAAGGGTTGAATGGTCTGAGCATCGAATGATTAGCGTCCAAATATCTGGAGTCGACTGAACAATACTTTCCTCTTTAACGTGAAAAATACTTCATATACCCCGTGAATTGAAGAGTATGAATGGAGGTCCCTCGTGGACTTTTATTCAATCCTCCACCTCGGGACAGTTTAGAATTACACCTGTCGAAAACTATATACGCGATGTCTAACCAAAAGTGTTCTGACCAGTTTGTTAACACTTCCTTATCACCCGATTTTACTTTCAGAACTCGCTCGAAATACCTAAAAACAAAGTCTAAACAATGCGAAGTCCACCGGTTCCATGATTTCGGCTCCGACAATCATTTAATGAATTCAGCGAGCGTGCTTTGAGCGGAAGCGGCACGCGTTTACGTGGGAGTCGTTCTCACGTACAGGTACGTACAGGTAGACTTGGGTGCGTGGAGTGCGCTGCTATAAGCCCGGACGATGGTGTAACACTTTCACTCTCCGCATTTTAATTGAAAACGAAAAGTGAGTTAATGGGTAAACTTGGTGTAACTAGGTAGCATGTAGGAACCTACAATTATTACAATATGTATATAAACTCGACCGAGAAATTCGAGAACTAGAGCGACGAAGCGGGACTGGTGTGGCGATAGAGTATCCAATTTCCTTCCTGCTTCTGGTTAGATTATATTTCCCAACCCAACCCATGATGTTGCTATCCACAAGATAGTCTAATTCTAGGCTACTATAGCGAAGTTATATTTAGATAGACGGGAGCTGATACCAAATAACATCAATATTTTGTGGGGACTTTCTATCTTTTACGTGCCCCATATAAATTACGTTTTATCACGAGATTTCAGCCCTAAAATTGTCAATTCAAACACTTTGAATGCAAATTCAGTTTAACTAAACTTATTTCCAGCAACTTAAAAAAATGACATGGCAACTCCACAAAGAGGCTTAGGAGCATATTATTTACGGAGAGTTCGTGTATTATCCTCTCTGACCGAGGAAAAACTCAAACTTTTGTTCCCAACGTGCAAGTGTAATTTTCGCTATTCCACACTCGACACCATTAAAGCCACATGGGTAATCCCTCCCCCAATAATTTGCAGCGCGCTCCAGCCATAATCCCCTATTCGATATGCCATGGCCATGGCCATCCCATACCTATACCATACCCGAAACCTATTCAACTATACTTAAACCACACCCCAAACCCCAATGTCGGCGACGTCCATGGTCCCACACCGTCTATTCTCCATGTCAGCTTGAGGACATGGGACTGGGAGGCCTTTGTCATACCTAAGTATACGAAACGAGTCATGTTTGGACGTTGGATTACCCGCCAGCCAAAATTGCCAAAACTGCCCTAAGTCTTTGTGTTTCTCATACCGATACCCAAATTGCAGATCCTCGTATCAGCATTTTCAGAAAAAAAACACGTGGTGTCATAAAATTAAGAAAAATTCGATTTCCCGCCTGCAAACCCTAGAACTTGAATGAATACTCAAAATATAGCATTTCATTGCAGTCCGACAGCATAAAAATGATTTTTTGAAATCTCCACAAGTAATATTTTGAAAGCGTTTATTCCGCCTTCTCAACATTTTGCGATTTGTAGATACGAGGTGTTGCGATTCGGGTACCGATATCACATCTCGCTAAGCGTTGAATTATCACCGCATTTTAGCACCGACATAGTAATTTCTCATGTTAGAACAGTGCGTTTCTCCGGTCGCTAACAAATTTTAAAATTAAGCTATGCTAGAATTAATTTGAGTTTGCCACTTTTTGGGGATCACATTTATATATATAATCGAGTACCGTACATCAGAGTTCACCAGGCTGTAGTAAGGTAATGGCTATAACACGACGGTACCTAAATACCTAGCACAAAAACGTTCGGCGATCGTTATTTCGAAAGTTCGGTGGACGTTCGGCGAACGTTCGATTAAGTTCTACCCGAACGTTGAACGCAAGTTATCCCCAGTTAGCTTTTGAACGTCCACCGAACGTTCGTGATGACGGTTTCCGTGCTACTTGGGTAAGTCCGCGACTGCCCGGGAATTGTGCACATATTCATATTCTTGACGAATGCGGACAAAACGTGGGCGAAATCGTTAGAACACAAACATTTTTCGAGATGAAATGAACTCTACTCAGCTCCAGCGCCATATGTGCGCCACAACCTATAATACAAACGGGGGGGGGGGGGGGGGGGTTGCGTCAAGCGGCTGCAAAGGCGATATCCGATCGATCTGCCGACCCCCCGGTCCCCCCCCCCCCCAAGGAGCAGCAAATGGACGAGTGACAGGAGCACGTGACCCACACGCGGTGGCACGGCGGGGGACACGCCCCCCCCCCCCCCACCCCCGGGGGGCGAAGGTCGGGTACGTCGCGGGGTCGTCGTCAGATGGGGGGGGGGAGGGGGGGGGGGGGCGGGTTCACCGCCGAGCCGCGAGGCTATTTATAGGCGTGCACGTTGCGGACGCGTGGGAGTTGGCCGGCCGATGAGTAATCGGATTTGATGATGCCGACCTCTTGGTCTTTCCAATAACAAATTCATGATACACTATAGGATTAATTTGAGTTTACCAATGCAGAGCCTTCTAATTGGAGCTGTTATACAAATTGGCTCTTATGGCCATTATATTTTGTTAGAAGGCTGGGGAAATGCGAACCATAAAAGAAATCCACTGTACCATAATATGCATCTATATGTGTATCACCGCTATCATCCATTTCACCAGTTATATTTAAGGTATATAAAAGAGAGTATATTTGTGCATTTTATCATATTATACAGGATCGAACTGCTGCTATGTCTAGAAACAACTGAGTTTAAAAACTATCCAAGCATTGCGTATTTGTACCTGAATTGGCTTCGGAGAAGATAAGTTTTTATGTAGCCTAGCAGAAATGGGTCACGTGATAGACCATGAAAAGCTCCTATCCTGTTAGGTTGAACGAGATTTGGAATGGTCAGTTTCGACAATTAATATTGAACCCTAAAGACACAGCAGTTTGCATAAAGTGAGGAATTGATGACTGTACTGTTCCAGAGTCAAAATTATGTGGGCAAATAATTGCCATAAGAAAAGCATTGCATTGATGTGGGCAAATCAGTGATTGACTCTGCAACTGTAGTCGTCCGTTAGGATACCGTCTCAACCCCCCTCCTCCTACTCCCCGCAAAGTGAAGTACCATACGTCACAAGTAGTGTCGCCCTGGTCGGGCTTTCGTCGGGCTTTTGTCGGGCTTTCGTCGGGCTTTCGTCGGGCTTTCGTCGGGCTCTCGTCGGTCTCTCGTCGGTCTCTCGTCGGGCTCTCGTCGGGCTCTCGTCGGGCTCTCGTCAGGCTCTCGTCGGGCTCTCGTCGGGCCCTCGTCGGGCTTTCGTCGAGCTTTTGTCGGGCTTTTGCCGGGCTTTCGTCGGGCTTTCGTCGGGCTCTCGTCGGTCTCTCGTCGGGCTCTCGTCGGGCTCTCGTCAGGCTCTCGTCGGGCTCTCGTCGGGCTTTCGTCGAGCTTTTGTCGGGCTTTTGCCGGTTCCTCGTCGGGCTTTTGTCGGGCTTTTGCCGGGCTATCGTCGGGCTTTTGTCGGGCTTTCGTCGGGCTTTTGCCGGGCTTTTGTCGGGCTTTTGTCGGGCTTTTGTCGGGCTTTTTCCGGGCTATCGTCGGGCTTTTGTCGGGCTTTCGTCGGGCTTTTGCCGGTTCCTCGTCGGGCTTTTGTCGGGCTTTTGCCGGTTCCTCGTCGGGCTTTTGTCGGGCTTTTGCCGGAGACACCCGGGCCACCATACACCATCGTCTGACGCACCTTGGCACACCACGACGCCTTCAGCAGCGATTGTCCGGATGAAATACTGGGCGCCTCCACACACGACCGATCAACTAATTGCGCGGCCCGGCGACAATTAGCTCTAATTGCTCGAATCGGCGACGCGCACAAAAAGGACATGACTTCCAGCAAACAGCTTGCCAGGCGCCGCCGCGTAGCTTTTACTCGATGTGTACCGAGAATTCTGTGTGGCGCTATGTGATTACGGCGGGTTTCGCGTCGTGTTGGCCGGCGACTAAAATACTACTCCGACAATTTATTTAATTATTATGTACTATGCCAGAAGTAAACCAGTGAATTACCTACATCTAAAATGGTATGAAACAAATTTAAAGTGTAGCCAAAACGACACGAAAGTAGTATAAAGGCTTTCCTTAGAAGAGCTTTTCTTACCCTGCTGAAAATTCTCACCTAGATCTTGCAAGATCTTATAAGATCTTATCAAGATCACAAGTAACAAAACCTTGCAAGGTCTTATAAGATCTTGTTAAATTTGCAACGATCATGTAAGATGATCTTGAGTTCGACTCAAGTCAAGATTTTGCAAGATCTTGAGTCACAAGAACTTGCAAGATTGTGTCAAATCTTGTAGTACATTGCAAGATCGTCTCAAGATCTTGTTAATGTTTCGATAAGATCTTGCAAGATCTTTGTAAGAATTTTCAGCAGGGTAGTTTTTTGCAAGCCGGAAAAAGGCGAGTATATACGACTCTGATCTATATCCTATCGCTAACGGAGCGTTACACTCGGTTAATCGGGCAGTGAGCGCTGCTAGGTCGACACCGTACGCCCGACGGGACGGCACGGAGTCACGGACAGATCAACGATGAGACGCCGTCATGGCGTCGCTGATCAGCCGCGGTAACCGTTCGCTGTTCTCGTGCGGTGCACAGCCACAGATCGGCAGCTAGAGTAGGATGTCGCGACCCAGCCACGTCACATTGGTCGACTTTATTAGCTCGGATGCCTCAGCCATATGGGAACTTCAATAACGATAGCGGCCTAAACAGACAAGGTGCGACTGCGCTGCCATACCCTTCGCCATGCTTCTACAGCAACATACAACATTCTTTGGAGGAGGGAAATGAAACATTTCTTGAGATGGAATGGCGAAGTGTTTCAGAGTAGCAAATTGATGGTTGAGTGTAGTACGGTTTTGCTCTGTTTGAAAAGACTTTCGGTCCTAAAAAGGACCTTGGTCGACGTTTCGTCGGCGGTGGCGCCGACATCTTCAGGACTGGTGATGTCGGCGCCACCGCCGACGAAACGTCGACCAAGGTCCTTTTTAGGACCGAAAGTCTTTTCAAACAGAGCAAAACCGTACTACACTCAACCATTTCTTGAGATATATATGGTAATTGCAGGGAAAAACAATGATTATATTATTCCATGTAGATAGGAGCTAGGAAATTAACTTTTGTATCACAAATGGGGAGACGATTTTCGTGAACATATTGAATAGGGCAAATACTCTTGTTAGTGCGTTTTTCTGTGCACATTACCACCCAAGCAACCGATTTGACGCTAGCTAATTCTAAACAGGTGGATTGAATCCAACTGGTTCGTCTTCGGGTCGTCTTCAGTTCGTCTTCAGTTCGTCTTCGGGTCGTCTGCCTGTGCCCTGGCGCCGAAGCTGACCGTCGGGCATGACGCTTTATCCGAGGCACGAGCGAGTCTGCGAGAGACGTGCCGCCGTCGCAGTCTTCGGGTCGAGGCATCGTCGAGCGCATGGTCCACGGACCGTCGCACTCGTGCCAACCATGCTGCACTGAGCACCGGCTTATAATCCGGCCGGGAGCCACGCTCTGTCGCCGGACCGTGGACGGAGAGCGTGTGGTTTGGCACTCTTGTTTCGTTGAAATTCTTTTGTCCGGCAATGTTTTGCAAGCTTTATGAATTTCATTCTCTGAACTTGGAAAGTGAAATGTTACCCCGGGCCATCGTTGCGGGGGTGACGGTCCCCCTTGCGTCCATATACTGATAGGCTGATCAGCAACCTCTTAAAAATAGGCTATTATACAAATCAATATTTGGCAAAGGTATGAATTTAAAAAAATCATTATAAATTGTAAATATTAAGATATGACAAGTTGACAACATGTAAAAGTCTATCACTTACGACACTTAAGAGAGAAGTAAACGGTTGTCGTTTTGGTCGATTTTCGCATAAATTTCACATTCATAGGGAACGTCTCCTGGCTACAAATTATTTACACAAATTTTGAAAAAAAATACACGTGTTGTGAAAGAGCTGCTGAATGGCGGATACAATTTTTTTTCGTATTTTTTTTAAACTTGCAGCTGGGGGAATTTTCAAAAAGTGCCATTTTAGGCACTTTTTGAAAATTCCCCCAGCTGCATCTTTCAAAAAAACGACGATACGAATTAGTATCCGCCATTCAGCAGCTCTTTAACAACACACGTATTTTTTTTTCAAAATTTGTGTAAATAATTTGTAGCCAGGAGACGTTCCCTATGAATGTGAAATTTATGCGAAAATCGACCAAAACGACAACCGTTTACTTCTCTCTTAAGTGTAGTATACGGTTATAAGTTAGACGTATATACCTACCACAAATAAAATACTCGTTGAAACCTCCGAAGTGAAAATGTTAACCCTTTTCGACAAAGTAGCCGGTCGTTTCTGGTTCCCTATCCTACTGACCACGTCTACGACGACCCCACATCGAGTGACCGCATTCAGCAGCAATCGTGACGTTGATGGGACGATTGGAGCTCGCAATCAAGTCGTTCGGATCAAGAGACTCATTCGCAAATGACTTGTGCAACTCGGCGAACGAAGCCGTGTCGGTGACGGCGATAAGATCAAAGAGAAGCCCTTCGCGGCGAGCTGTCGCGTAGCTTGAAGCGTTCGATACCGCGACGGCCGCTGTTCGTGAAGCCCATGGAAGCATGGCAAGTTGAAAGATCTTGCGGTAAAGGAGTTTAGACGGTGATAGCACCCGCATCATACATCATATCATTTTAATCGACGCCTTTTCTTTCGCTGTTTTCGACGCACTTCATTTCGAAGGTACGAGCGTGTTTTATACCCACATACAAAGCGACAACACTGCATGGGAAGGAATTGAATCACTCGGTCAAAATAGGTGAACTTTTAGTCCTCTTTTATAGAAAATTTCCCCAAACGGCACTGCAATGCAATGTACTACATTAGGTACCTACAGTAAAAATTTTTTCTCAAAAAATTCTCAAAATCATTACATTCCAACAACTCTCCTATTAGATATAAGTCTATCTAAGTTTTTTGGAGTAGGTATTACGTATATAAAAAGGTAAGAAGTTCGAAATAGCCTGCTAGACAATAAAAAAAAAACTCCCAATACCACTTGTGACTTGACAGATAAAACATTTTGTTTGATCCGTTGCTAAGGAGCGGAACCAGCGGGCTACAGCAACAAATGCATACATTCTCATCACACATGTGACAAGACAAGACATAGGTTGTCACAAGCGATGTTACGACGGCATCAACTCTCACTCGTCGATATCGCTGCTAGCGTGGGTGGCCGTGTTGGCTGCCTGCCGACACTCGCAATCGCAGCACAGTGTTTCAAGTGTCGCAATGCCTGCTGCAGATAAGTAATCGCTATCGCAACGCCGTCCCATCCCGCCCACCACCAGCCCTTGCTGCACATGACGGTGACTCGGCGCAGGAAGAAGCTGCACTGCCGCCCCCGAAAAACCGGAGTTGCGGTGGCGGCAAAACAATGACACATACAGATAAAATAGAATTCAATAATGATTTTAACATACCCACACAGCCTTCTGGCTTCTAGCAATAAAAATGGCCAAGCGAGCCAACGTTAACAGCTCCAGTTAGAATGCTGTGCAATGGGCAACTGAAATTATTTTAGTGTACTTACTGTATGCGACTTGGGGATGTAAAGTGATCGCATCATGGGCGATCTATCAAAACATACGGGGTGTATATAGATGATAGTGAAAACAGTATGTAAATTGGTTCTAAAGTGGCCGATTTTACACCAGTTTCCAGCACTGCTTAAAATGTATATATACTAGGTACTTCGTAAAAAAAAAAAAAAAATTTACCATCACCAAACGGTAACAGCAAAACAGCATGGATTTTGAAGTTAGTGTCACTTTCCTTCGGAGACCGGTGAACTTGAGTTTACCGGTACGCCGGCATGTTGCCTATCAAGGCGGTGAACAAGTTGAAGGGGAGCCTGCCGCAGTTGGCGGGAAGGCACGGCTGCCCGGCCGGGGCACGTAACAAACAGTTACTGAAATTTCAGAGTAGATGTACACAAGGCATGGAGAGCGGTGGTCGGTAGATACTTGCCTGGAACCCCTTGGTCTGTCTGCAGCAGAGACAGCCGACGAGCAGCATCACCATGACCACGAAGAGCGCAGCGGAGAGCAGCAAGGGCGCAGCCAGCACGGCGGGACTGCCCGTCGCTGCGCCCCCTGCAACCAGAGATAGACAACCTCTTTAGTACTCGGCAAGCGACAATCGCAGACTACAGAAACTGGCTCCACAAATGTTGCCCGTGAAGCGGTGGTTATCATAAAACCATGCACGGATTCGGATCCACAAACGGGGATTTTGAATAAACATGGGGGAACAGTGCCAGATTTACGCCTAGGCTGACGAGGCTGTAGCCTAGGGGCGCCAATGGTATAAATCGGGCACTGTGGGAGAACATGCGCATGTGTGTAGCCAATGAAATTCCGCGAGCAGTTAATTCCATTTGCCATGCAGGCACCATGGTGATTAAAAATTTCTCCGGGAGTTTTGAAAATCCCTTATTTGTGAATCTGGAGCCCGGGATAGATTTATGACATGGTGACTAAATCTGGAAAGCGGTCCAAGTATATAGGGTATTTAACCTGTTTCATCCCAGCTAACGACGGAGTTATCCATCCGCACCTGTTGTGACTTGCAGGTAGGTTACAAAATGAACAAGTGGATCGATCGCGAACGTCACAATGTCAGGAGCAACGCAATTAAATTGGTTTGCCTGCACGCGTTCCTCTCCAGGCCTATCGCCCACGCACGCACGCTGTTCAACTACAGTAATGAGCGGTATAAAAGCGTTTTTCTAGTCCCGGCATGAATAGCGGTCCTTCGATCATTGCTGGCCGGGATTTAGGCACATATAGCTAACACCAGTTGCTCGAAACCAAAGGGATTCTTCCCCCGTTTGCAGCGTTCAATTAGGACAAACCAGCGTCATGTCAGCTGACCTCACGCTTGCAGGTCAATTCTGGGACGAAGATCGTACGATGGCGTGCCCCTGGGTGCTGTTCGGTACCACAATGGCAGAGGCACCGTCATTCGGTTAAAACTAGGGGAAGTGCAGAGCAGAAAAGTGCAAATGGTGAACCTATTTGTGTTGATCAACCACTCACCGGGGTGAAGGTATACATGGAGAATTCTGTCTTTCGTGACGCTGGGTAAACAGCTGACAATGTCAGTGGCACGATGTCATCAACATTGGCTCTGCACCAATCAGAGACTCTTGATGTGCACGACGTCATGTTTGCGACTTTGCCACGGAGTCTCTGATTGGTGGCAGAGCCAATGATGATGACATCGTGTCACTGACATTGCTAGCTGTAAAAACAGATTGGCAGCCCATTTTATGAGAATCCCATGAAAATCTAATGGCGGCGTATATAGGTATATACACGCGATTCTTGTACCATCTTTTCCGTCAGACTTGTCTTCGAATCAAATATACCTAGGCCTTTCAGACTCGCGTCGGAGTTGGATCGAAAGAGCCTCGTTTTCCTTGAAATGACAACTTCAATTATGCAGCGAGGGAAAGCGAACTTCAGTGGCACTTGGACTTCCAGGAAAAGACGCACATAAATGCGAACAGAGATCAATAAACCACCCTTGGAAACATGTTGCACGGCATTTCCTACAAAATGTGAGTTGTATAGTTAACTTGCAATTACTAAAGACGGAAGGCGTTTTAATTAAAGTCTGTATATGCGCTATTCTTATACCAGAGGGTGGAAATGTAAATCTCGTTGATTCGCTATAGAAACATTTACGCTCGAAAAGACCAAAATGAGCTCCAAAAGTTTATTTTCAATGAGAGCTCGATTAGTTGTCTCCAAAATTGTGATTTCCATTATTTAAAATGTGACTATGGCAGCATGGTTTCGTAAACTATGCCAAAATAATCTTTCGAGGCACCGACCGCCCCCATTAGCCCAGTGTGCAAGACAAAGTTGTTGAAACGATTCGACGTTGACGTTGTGTATTATACCAACATAATCTTCGCCATAGAATTGATCTGAACGGCGGCATCCCTTGGATTTCGAGCTTGCTAAGCTAGTTGCATATTCCATCTATAGAAATGATCCAAGATTTGTCCTACTTGAACGCTGTACGGCGGCATTCATTTGATTTCGAGCTTGCTAAGCTAGTTGCATGTCCCGGCTAGCAATGATCCAAGGTTTGTCCTACTTGAACGCTGTACGGCGGCATCCCTTTGATTTCGAGCTTGCTAAGCTAGTTGCATATCCCGGCTAGCAATGATCCAAGGTTTGTCCTACTTGAACGCTGTACGGCGGCATCCCTTTGATTTCGAGCTTGCTAAGCTAGTTGCATATCCCGGCTAGCAATGATCCAAGGTTTGTCCTACTTGAACGCTGTACGGCGGCATCCCTTTGATTTCGAGCCAGCTAAGCTAGTTGCATGTCCCGGCTAGCAATGATCCAAGGTTTGTCCTACTTGAACGCTGTACGGCGACATCCCTTTGGTTTCGAGCTTGCTAAGCTAGTTGCATGTCCCGGCTAGCAATGATCCACGGTTTGTCCCACTTGAACTCTGTATATGGCGGCATCCCTTTGATTTCGACCTTGCTAAGCTAGTTACATGTCCCGGCTAGCAATGATCCAAGGTGTGTCCTACTTGAACGCTGTACGGCGGTATCCCTTTAATTTCGAGCTTGCTAAGCTAGTTACATATCCCGGCTAGCAATGACCCACGGCATGTCCTACTTGAACGCTGTACGTCGCCATCCCTTTGATTTCGAGCTTGCTAAGCTAGCAATGATCCAAGGTTTGTCTTACTTGAACGCTGTACGGCGGCATCTCTTTGATTTCGAGCTTGCTAAGCTAGTTACATGTCCCGGCTAGCAATGATCCAAGGTGTGTCCTACTTGAACGCTGTACGGCGGTATCCCTTTAATTTCGAGCTTGCTAAGCTAGTTGCATATCCCGGCTAGCAATGACCCACGGCATGTCCTACTTGAACGCTGTACGTCGGCATCCCTTTGATTTCGAGCTTGCTAAGCTAAAGTTGCATATCCCGGCTAGCAATGATCCAAGGTTTGTCATACTTGAACGCTGTACGGCGGCATCCCTTTGATTTCGAGCATGCTATAAGCTAGTTGCATGTCCCGGCTAGCAATGATCCAAGGTTTGTCCTACTTGAACGCTGTACGGCGACATCCCTTTGGTTTCGAGCTTGCTAAGCTAGTTGCATGTCCCGGCTAGCAATGATCCACGGTTTGTCCCACTTGAACTCTGTATATGGCGGCATCCCTTTGATTTCGACCTTGCTAAGCTAGTTACATGTCCCGGCTAGCAATGACCCAAGGTTTGTCCTACTTGAACGCTGTACGTCGGCATCCCTTTGATATCGAACGTGCTAAGCTCGTTGCCTACCCGGCTAGCAATGACCCAAGGTTTGTCCTACTTGAACGCTGTACGGCGGCATCCCTTTGATTTCGAGCTTGCTAAGCTAGTTGCATGTCCCGGCTAGCAATGATCCAAGGTTTGTCCTACTTGAACGCTGTACGGCGGCATCCCTTTGATTTCGAGCATGCTATAAGCTAGTTGCATGTCCCGGCTAGCAATGACCCAAGGTTTGTCCTACTTGAACGCTGTACGGCGGCATCCTTTTGATATCGAACGTGCTAAGCTCGTTGCCTACCCGGCTAGCAATGACCCAAGGTTTGTCCTACTTGAACGCTGTACGGCGGCATCCCTTTGATTTCGAGCTTGCTAAGCTAGTTGCATGTCCCGGCTAGCAATGATCCAAGGTTTGTCCTACTTGAACGCTGTACGGCGGCATCCCTTTGATTTCGAGCATGCTATAAGCTAGTTGCATGTCCCGGCTAGCAATGATCCAAGGTTTGTCCTACTTGAACGCTGTACGGCGGCATCCCTTTGATATCGAACGTGCTAAGCTCGTTGCCTACCCGGCTAGCAATGATCGAAGCTTTGCCGAGTAGCCAGCACAGAGCAAGCGACGCTATCGTCACGGTTGACCGGTGGCACCTGATTGCCGAGTGCCAGGCATCGGCGATCGCGTAACGGGATCCCCGACCGAAGCGCTCCTCAATGACAACAGCTTCTGATGTTGTATTGCGTACACCTATCTATCCCACAGCCGCGGGCGTGGGAACCCGCATGAAGCCGTGGTAGCTGGCTGGGTTTCGTGGGTTTCCTATAGCCATTGTTTGCCGGCTCGCGAAACGTTTGCTAACCAGTCGGCATGTGTACTTCTTTCCAGTTTACGCAATCAATTGCTGAAACTTTGTTTATATATTAGCTACTTATAAAGTACGTTGCTAAAATTACTTGGAGGTTTGGTTATTGTTGCTTAGTTTTAACATGATTTTGAATCTGTGAAAAACCCCTTTCCAGTGCAGAGTACTGCTTCGATCCCAAGTTTTGTCCGGGAAAAAATGCCTCTTCAGAAATGTCAATACATATTTATCTGAAAAGCTACGTAAAACGGAACAGTCGCTATAACCCGAGTAACCGACAAATAAGTAGTATAGTGAACGAAGTAGTAAAATTACTACTTCGTTAACTACTACTTGCGGAGTAGTCGAAGTGATCGAAAGAGTAAAACATAACCGTTTCGATTGCTACAGTCATGCATGAGTGTGTAAATCGTTATCTTATTTCATGAAATCAGATAAGAGAAACCCGTACCGGTTAAGCAATACCGCGATAGAACAGGAGTTGGATAGGTGACCGGCCGGCAATGTGTGCCGACGTCTAGGCCAGTGCCACAGGGACAGCGTCAACGCCCAGTGTGTCAAAGGGACAAGGCTAAGCGGTGGTCGGTTTGTGGTTCATCCTCGGCTCTATTATACGGCTCTATTGCGAGTCTATCACGTCATGAGTGCCAGAAGGGTATGATCCGCCGGTCGAGTGTTTCGTACCTCTCGGACTGACTGCTGCGTAGCATTCAAAGCGTTTGCAATTGACAGGGACTCAAAATCCCGAGCAAGTTGAGACGATTGAAAAATTTAGAAAACTTTCTAGAAAAATTTCAGGCTGTCATTTTTCACTGATCCATTCTCGATAAATTTTAATTTTTTCAAATTCGACAATTATTTTATTCTTCAAAGAGGAAATCCAAGTGCCCAGACCTATAACGAAGCAGAGTTGAGACCTAGACCGCGGGGTAAAATGATGAACGACCAATCACATACGGGCATTTGCAGTTGTCAGGGGTAGTACAACCATGGTGATAACAAACTCACCCCTGTTTTTGCCCTACCTCAGCTTAGTGGATCCAAGCCCAGATATAGGCAGTATGGGTTGAATGTAAATATCTAGGTTTTTGGCAATCCCGACGAATCATGGCCAGTTGTACCAAAGTCCTAGTCAGAGATTACCTCCTTGTTCGTTGATTATAATTTGGTAAGGTGTTTTACCTTTGAAATCGTCAAATTAAATTAATCTAATAATGTGTTATTATGTTAATCAAAATAACAATAAATTAAATAGAAATAAAATTTGAGATCAAGTCCAATTTAATTTTACGATTTCTATGGTAAAACACCAAACCAAATTATAATCAACGATCACGGAGGTAATCTCTGATTATAGGACGTTGGTACAACTGGCCATCAGTGCGTAGTTTAAAATACAACACATGGCCACAACTAGGCCCCATGACCAAGACACATACCCTCTTCTATATCTAGGTGAAAAGTACCAATCGCAGCAAGACCGCCAATTCGGCCTCCATTACACAATAAGCAAAGGATTCCCCTAATTCACACTAAATTCTTTATTTTGCTCGTTGATGAGCGAAGCGATATCTCCAATTTCACTACAGGTAATAAAACACTAGTGTTTGTTTGTTTGTGTGTGTTTGCGCGCGCTCTACAGACCAAACGTCTGGCTTCGATTGCGATGAAATTTTCAGGGTGTCTACTTTTGTTTTTAACTTAGACCCCCTGCCTTTTTTCAAGAAAATCCTCCATACCCCTCCCCTTCAAATCAGAAAAAAAGCAATATTCGAAACTGGGAAAATGAGGAAAAAACTGACATTTTTCTAAAAGTGCGTATTTTTTCAAAATTATCCCAAAAATATAACAAACTTGGAAATATTAATTAGCACGTCAGCTGTTTAATTCACCTTATCTACTGCAAACAACCACGCTCATCTCCAACGCGAACACTTTGGCAGCGTTTCCTAGTCATCACAAATACATAGTGTTTACAGGATTTGAGCAATACAATCGCTTCATGCCACAAACGACACGGCAGCGCACGCGCACACCGCGCAACCAAATCGGCGACCCCAGCACGTGGCACGTTGTCGACGGATCGCCGTCTACAGTTAGCTAACCTAGACGGCTGCTGGTCGCTGCAGGCCCGTCGTGGACCACCGCCTGATCGGTCGCTCGATGACCCGCATCTCTGATGGACCATGAACGGTGCAGACACGTGGTCTACCGGAGCTGAGACGCCAAACGCTCGCGCTGTGGCGTTACATCTAATGGCGAAATCGGTTGGTTGCTCGAGAGTGCCGAGGGTGGACCCGGTGTCGGCACTGAGGCCTGCTACCGTCCAACAGCACCAAGGGCCGGCCACCGCTTAGCCTTGTCCCTTTGACACACTGTGTTGGCGCTGTCCCTGTGGCACTGGTCTATTGGCTGTCGGCGAATGACAGGCTGATGATGAAGCTAGCCTGGCCTGGAAGGGAGCCGAGGGTGGACCCGGTGCCGGCACTATGGCCTGCTACCGTCCAACAGCACCCAAGGCCGGCCACCGCTTAGCCTTGTCCCTTTGACTCACTGTGTTGGCGCTGTCCCTGTGGCACTGGTCTATTGGCTGTCGGTGAATGACAGGCTGATGATGAAGCTAGCCTGGCCTGGAAGGGAGCCGAGGGTGGACCCGGTGCCGGCACAAGGCCTGCTACCGTCCAACAGCACCCAAGGCCGGCCACCGCTTAGCCTTGTCCCTTTGACTGACTGTGTTGGCGCTGTCCCTGTGGCACTGGTCTATTGGCTGTCGGTGAATGACAGGCTGATGATGAAGCTAGCCTGGCCTGGAAGGGAGCCGAGGGTGGACCCGGTGCCGGCACAAGGCCTGCTACCGTCCAACAGCACCCAAGGCCGGCCACCGCTTAGCCTTGGCCCTTTGACACACTGTGTTGGCGCTGTCCCTGTGGCACTGGTCTATTGGCTGTCGGTGAATGACAGGCTGATGATGAAGCTAGCCTGGCCTGGAAGGGAGCCGAGGGTGGACCCGGTGCCGACACTAAGGACTGCTACCGTCCAACAGCACCAAGGGCCGGCCACCGCTTAGCCTTGGCCCTTTGACACACTGTGTTGGCGCTGTCCCTGTGGCACTGGTCTATTGGCTGTCGGCGAATGACAGGCTGATGATGAAGCTAGCCTGGCCTGGAAGGGAGCCGAGGGTGGACCCGGTGCCGGCACTATGGCCTGCTACCGTCCAACAGCACCCAAGGCCGGCCACCGCTTAGCCTTGTCCCTTTGACTCACTGTGTTGGCGCTGTCCCTGTGGCACTGGTCTATTGGCTGTCGGTGAATGACAGGCTGATGATGAAGCTAGCCTGGCCTGGAAGGGAGCCGAGGGTGGACCCGGTGCCGGCACTAAGGCCTGCTACCGTCCAACAGCACCGAGGGCCGGCCACCGCTTAGCCTTGTCCCTTTGACACACTGTGTTGGCGCTGTCCCTGTGGCACTGGTCTAATGGCTGTCGGTGAATGACAGGCTGATGATGAAGCTAGCCTGGCCTGGAAGGGAGCCGAGGTTGGACCCGGTGCCGGCACAAGGCCTGCTACCGTCCAACAGCACCAAGGGCCGGCCACCGCTTAGCCTTGTCCCTTTGACACACTGTGTTGGCGCTGTCCCTGTTACACTGAACTATTGGCTGTCAGTGAATGACGGGCTGGTGATGGAGCTAGCCTGGCTGGAAGGGAGCCGAGGGTGGACCCGGTGCCGGCACAAGGCCTGCTACCGTCCAACAGCACCAAGGGCCGGCCACCGCTTAGCCTTGTCCCTTTGACACACTGTGTTGGCGCTGTCCCTGTTACACTGAACTATTGGCTGTCAGTGAATGACGGGCTGGTGATGGAGCTAGCCTGGCCTGGAAGGGAGCCCCGGGTAATTGCAAACGATAGTTTTTCCCTGTTTGATATGGGGCCTAGAAAAACAATTTGAAATTACGTCTATCCGTACACTGTTTTATATGAAAGCGAACTGGGAAATAAAGCACATGGGGGAAAAGAAACAAAGCTTCCCAAATTTCTGGAATAACAGGCATAACGAGGATAGTGACGAACTCAAAACATTCGACATTTGCAGCTGCGAGTTGCATTAAATGTCATCACGTTCGCAAGCAGCAGTGATAAAAAGATGCGACGCACCACGCATCGTCCGTATCGGCCACCAACGCGTGGTGGCTCATGCCGACCCCGTGCATGCAGCGCCGAAGCTGCTCACTCTCTATTTATAATCCCCGGCGTGATCTAATCGGCACCAGCACATGGCGAAAACACCGAGCGGCATCAGTAAAAGTTGTGCAGTGCACACGCTATGACGGTCGCGTTAATTGCTTTCATATAGGAGCGCCGGATTAAGGTGGATGATCATCTTGGCCAACGAATATCTGCGCAAAACAAATGTTTACGGGCAAACTATTAGTGACAGCCCCACCAAAATAGCTCACTTCCTAGGTCATAAATAAAGCTCTCAAATGAAGTATAAGAATTACTTTTGTGCTATCTCTAGTTTAGCAAAATCACCTTTGGCAAACCTAACCATGTTAACTATGGAAACTAATGATGCCCATAGAGTTACGGGCGTTATTTAGCAATACACGACATACAGCAAAAAAAGTATAGTTTACATAACTTGAAAGCCCTGTATATATTACCTGAGGTGAGCTATTTTGGTGGAGTTATCACTGGTATAGTTTGCCCGTAAACAATTGTTTGGTGGCTATTCGTATGCCAAGGGGATCATTCCACCTTAATTAGCGTCGGATGAATCAGCACGCGACACGCAGGCTGCGAAACAGAATTGCAGCACTGCAAGAGCAAGAGGACGGCACCGCGCGTGAACAATGGCCGCGTCGAGAAGAAGGTGAAACTAAGAGCTACACTAGGAGGCGGCGGTTTGTCTCGGCGAGATGCACAGACCAGTGTAATTACAAGCATCGCGCTCTGCGGGAGGGACAGCGGCGGACGCTGCAAATTGAACGAGCTACTTGTCTGTTTTTAAGGCCATTCATTGATGGTTGTTGAGGTAAATTGAACTCAACTTTTTAAGGATTTCCAAGAGATATTTGGAGGTTCTGAAATATTCAATTGGTTGTCCAAAGTATGAGGATTCCGTAGATATTTGTTTCGTTGCGATCGGATAACGGGTGTGGCCTGGAAAGTGTATACGGTAAGAGGTAAATTCTTAGCTGCAATTTACCCTTAAGTACATCTTTCAATGTACCGGCTAAACATGGTTATTTTAAAACTCTTGTTAGTAATTGACGAGTGAATCTTGCGAAATGAAAATGGTTCAATTGGTTGTCCGAAGTGTGAAGATTCCGAAAATATAGGTATCGTCGCGATCCGACGAAAGGTGTGGCCTGGAAAGTGTATACCTTTCGAGGTGAAGGAAACGGCTCGACTTCGGAGCTCGTTGAACAGACTTAATGTAGAATGGTCCCCTTAGGGAACGAATATATCTACCTATATCCTAAACTCCATTTCACGTTAAGAAAGGGGAGTGGATATGCATCTTCCTCGAGGACCCACTGCTCCTAGAAACGAGCTAAGAGTTTCAAAACTCACAAGCCATGTATTTGTCCGGAAAACAGGCTCTGACGGCAGTTTTGAGACTCTTATCTCGTTTCTAGCAGCAGTGGGTCCTCGAGGAATATGCAAATCTACTCTCCTTCTTAACGTGAAATGGAGTATACAGTTGTTTACAGCATATACCTAGGGTGGTGAGCTATTTCGGTGGGGCTGTCACTAATAGTGTGCCTGAAAACATTTATTTGGTAGATTTCTATGCGAAGGGGATTATTTCACTCTAGCAACTGCTAGAACCTTCACGCAGGCACATTTCGTGCTTCTTTTCTCGTCGCAAATCTTGTGTACGAGCGTCTTCGGCCGAGATCGATTCGTGCCACGTCGAAAATTGTATCAGTCAAGGTCATGCCCTTGAAATATCTTCGAGAAAGTGATACACAACGAGGGTTGCGCTTGCGGCAACTTCATCCCCAAAAACACGCCATACACACATTACCGTCTCTAGATACTTGGACCATGGCCTTTGATATTATAGTTGGTACGAGCTCTCCGGCTCAAAGGCTATTTAAAATCTTTTTGTCCCCTGCCAAAATAAAACTCCAGCGTTGAAGAATGTTGTGATTGTTTTTGTCAAATATTGTGTCTAAAGTTCGAAACTTTATAAAGGTTTCATGATATTAGTCATGTTTGGTTGTCCAGTTCATATCAAGATGTAATGTTGTTATAAACTAGATTTCGGTTTTGGTTGTGACGTCATCATAGGCAATCGTGCAGTAAACGAAACCTAGCCTGGACAAACAAACGCAAGAAATCTAGTTATCATCTAGATTTCGTGGACAACGAAACAGAGCTAATTAGATTATCATTCAGTATCAGTATGCCGAAAGATATTTAAACTCCAGAAGGCCTGAACTAGACCAATGTAAAATAAGCCCCATCGTGTAAGATCGGCCACATTCCACCCACATTTTTGAAATTGAAACATGACCAGTTGACACTTGCTACTGGCAGCCTGTGAGTCTTTGCACCCAAGTTGGTTATGTGCCTCCAAGTGTAAAGATAAACAATGTTTTGATTGCTATTTGCCGCAGTGATTAGAGATACATTCACACGTGATTCGTTGTTTGTGAAAAACAAGTACAAGCCAGATGTGAATCGCACACAACGAATTGCATGTTAGAGTCTATTTCGTCGGCCACAAACACCAGAAGGCACTGTTGTGTGTGTGATAAACGCATGTATCATGGAATTTTTTTCAGAGCTAGTTGAATTGCTACTTGCAGACGTAATAAATCGTGCTGACGACATTCAAATAATTTGCCAAGCATGTAGTGCAGTCCAGGCTAAAAGGTTTAGATTTAACCTCTTATACCCATCGAAATTATATTATGCAATTTTGAGGTTTCCGCATTTTATTACCGCATTTTAAAAGTAATGCGCGCTATGTAAGTTGCCCTGAGGAAGAGGTGATTGGTCGAAGAAATGCGTATGTCAAAGAACTTACGACATTGCCTGCCGTATGGCGTATACGTATTTACATTCCTTGCCTAGGTGAGGTTTGATTTGGTTTGATTTGGTTTGATAAGGTAAGGTAAGGTAAGGTAAGGTAAGGTAAGGTAAGGTAAGGTAATTGGTACTTGGTAAGGCAAGGTAAGGTAATTGGTAAGGTAAGGAAAGGTTAGTTTCGGTTAGGTTAGGTTAGGTTAGGAAATATGTTATCTCAGGTTAGGTTACGAAGAAATGCATTCATCATACAACTTATTCAATGTCCCTGCATTGCTTGTAATTAAAGTATACTATTATAATATTATACTGCACACATTATTCAAAGTATATCTCGTTCAGCCAGCCACCTCTGCACGCCACTGTACGACACAGCAAGTGATGCGCCGTGACAACTGAAGTGCGAACTCAGTGGCGGTCGACAACATCTGGAGCACGTTTTTATTGAATCATTGTCAACGAGCCTATTTAGTTTTTTCCGACAGTACGAGAGAGTTGAACAGTGTAGCGATGCGTGTAGCATACTTTGGCTCTGTTGGTATTTGAAACCAAATTGATGCGAACAATTAATCAATTGAACAAAGAGCTATATATTCCATGTCGATGTAGATGATGATACTTCTACAACACCCACCCACAACTCAGAACCTCTGAGCATTAGATAGGCACCATTTTCCGTGGAGGTATTACCAGATGTACTTTTGTCAGAGTTGTCGGAGTTTTTATTTACAGAGAAAATTGCCCAAAGCAAACATTTTGGAAGATGATTCGAGAGTGACTAAGTGAAATTTTGAAAACTTTTCGTATCGCCAACCAATAACCACGGTTTAAACAATAGTTGAGATAATGCGAAATCCGTTAATTTTAACCGAACGACTGTGCTCACTGCATGCTCCCACAAGGTGTCCCTGAAGAGATTTAGGAATTCAAGTCCATCAAGAGTCAAGACTACAGTTCCAGAGTCAATAACTAATGTGGGCAAATAACTGCCAAGAAAGGCATTCGTAAGTGATCGACTCTTACAACCCTAAGAAATGCTGGTAAGAAATGCTGGTAAGAAACGCTGCCCCTGGTAAGAAACTGCTAGCAAGCCTCAAGTTTGTGTTGTTGTAGTTTGCCACTGGGAGCATTCCAAGCCGATAGCGCGAGTGAAATGGAGCGTATCGACGCAAACACGAGACTGCATCATCACCCGATGGCACGGTTTGCGGGGCGTGACCGCTGCCAGCATTGGCACTTCTCCTCACGGGGAAACATGTGCCGCAACAAATGTTCTGTTGACAATTCAATATCGGTTGCACTACTACTTTTGGCTCAAGGACGTGCGAGCTTGGTAATGGATACACTTCTTTACTTGCGAATAATGAGTCTAAAATGTGACGGTATTTATAACGAGTCTACTAAAAAATGTTGTGTCGAGGTTTTTTTTTACTTTTGGTTCAGCACAAAGTCTAAAATGCAGTCGGGATCAACCAAAGAAGTTTAATTTTACCAGGCTTGCATCTCAAATATCTCCTCCCAGCACGCAGCCAAAAGGACTAGGTTTCGGCGGTGATTTCAGGACTGACGCGAATAGAAATGAGCAAAGTCGATTAAAGAATCTGATAACCTGTGCAAACGAAGTATTGGCGATAGCCGATTGCCCTTCTTCTCAGGCCGGGTCCGACTGTGGTATGTGCTTATAAAATGCCATAAATCGCAAGTCCGTCAAACTGCTTGAAATGCAAAGATGCAACTTCCCTGAATAGCGACCATTATTCCGGGGAGCGCAGTTCCGCTTCCACGGCAGCATTCTTATTTTCTAGACATGTCAATAACCTTTGTCTGGAAACTTCACGAGTTCGTATCCGACTCCTTTCGTTTATTTTTGATGATGCAGTTGATTGATAGATGTGTTGTGTTGGAACGACCTAGATATTGATTTGAAAAATGATGTGGCACTTCACTGGTCGAGTGGCATCGACGATGACAGCAGTAAGAGAGATGACAGCAGTCAGCACCCTGTGCTGGTGCACAAAGCCATACTTGTACTTGAGTGATGTACAGAACAATACCGACTGCAAATGACCTTTGTGTATAAGCGCACCGGATTTACAGCAGTAAATTCGATTGGAAACTAACGAATATAGCCGACTGTCACACAGTTGTCATATACACTCACTTAACGTTATTATTATAAATCGTATTTTTGCAATTAACCTTAAAGCTGCACTACTTTAGGTCATGTATAACAAATGGTTTTTATTTGGGACGGGGTAGGAAACCCGTGTGAAAGTAACACGTTTCACTGTAACTATCACATTGGGAAAACAATTAGACTTCACAAAGCAATTGAATAACAAGTTTTAAATACTTGAGATTAGATCATGATGATGCGATCAAGTTGGGTATGTAATGACTAATGACTAATGAGTCTCAAGCTCTGCGATATTAGGGGTACGGTCAACTCGCACTAATTGTTTGGTATGTGATGCACTGCGATGCAATGCGATGCAATGCGATGACGAACGACATGGGCAGAGACATTACGACGCTCATATCCCGAGCCGCGCTCGCTGCGACCCCATCCTTGAACCGGCACGTCCTGCTTCCATCGCAAGCCAGGCCAGAGCTAGCTAAAGTATCTTTCAGCTAAAATATTGTCCTGTAGACTCTAGACATTGAGCTGTCAATCACTCGATGCTCAGACCATTCACCCCTTTAGCAGAACAATGGGACGGCCTGCGACTGTTGACACCTTTGTCAAGAATGTATATTAGTCAGTATAAATATAATGCCACGCTTTGGAGCCCTCAGGGCTGGGCCCGTCGGAGCCCGAAACGCGCCGAGACGCCGAGAACGAGACGGATTCGCAATACACACTGAACTTTGGAGCCCTCAGGGCTGGGCGCGTCGGAGCCCGAAACGCTCTGAGAGGCCGAGAACGAGACGGATTCGCAATACACACTGAACTTTGGAGCCCTCAGGGCTGGGCGCGTCGGAGCCCGAAACGCTCTGTGAGGCCGAGAACGAGACGGATTCGCAATACACACTGCGCTTTGGAGCCCTCAGGGCTGGGCCCGTCAGAGCCCGAAACGCGCCGAGAGGCCGAGAACGAGACGGATTCGCAATACACACTGCGCTTTGGAGCCCTCAGGGCTGGGCGCGTCGGAGCCCGAAACGCTCTGTGAGGCCGAGAACGAGACGGATTCGCAATACACACTGCGCTTTGGAGCCCTCAGGGCTGGGCCCGTCAGAGCCCGAAACGCGCCGAGAGGCCGAGAACGAGACGGATTCGCAATGCACACTGCGCTTTGGAGCCCTCAGGGCTGGGCGCGTCGGAGCCCGAAACGCTCTGTGAGGCCGAGAACGAGACGGATTCGCAATACACACTGCGCTTTGGAGCCCTCAGGGCTGGGCCCGTCAGAGCCCGAAACGCACCGAGAGGCCGAGAACGAGACGGATTCGCAATGCACACTGCGCTTTGGAGCCTTCAGGGCTGGGCCCGTCGGAGCCCGAAACCCTCTGAGAGGCCGAGAACGAGACGGATTCGCAAAGCACACTGCGCTTTGGAGTCCGACGGGTCCAGCCAAAATGGCTAAATTGGCAAACTCTGCCTCTTTGAGAGTACACCGTTCTCCTTCTAGACGTGAACAGTACTGTAGCGGCCGGCGCCAGTCCATTCATTCCTCTAGCCCGACTCAGCACGCAGCGCGCGACCTATGGGTCGACGCAGACGTATGGGTGAGAGTGTGACTCACCGCCGCGCTCGGCAACCTCCAAGGTCTTCGGCGCGGGTCTCGGCCAGCCGCAAAGGCCTTGGCGTCGACGGTCCGACTTGGATATAATCTCTTCCTGTTCTGTTCGGCCGTGCCCGACCCGACGCCGGCATTGTTGAGCAAACGCGGCGTCGTTGGTGTTCGCTGGGAGCGCGCACAGATTTGCCGTCAGTGGCGTTGGGGACAGATGTCGTTATGTCCGATTTAGTGCAGTGCAGTAGCCAGAATAGGCGTGCGCAGGCGGCAGGGTAAAAGGTTGGATACGGCACAGTGTGTGATGGACCAAAATGATGGTCGCAAAGAGTGCCCCGTTTTCCCATGCCCGTGACCCCGAAAGCAAGTGTTGTGACAAGGCATGGCAGCCATCGACAGCACACATTGGATTTCTATCCGAGCACACAACCAGGGCCTTCTGGGTGGAAAGCAAGTGTTGTGACAAGGCATGGCAGCCATCGACAGCACACATTGGATTTCTATCCGAGCACACAACCAGGGCCTTCTGGGTGGAAAGCAAGTGTTGTGACAAGGCATGGCAGCCATCGACAGCACACATTGGATTTCTATCCGAGCACACAACCAGGGCCTTCTGGGTGGAAAGCAAGTGTTGTGACAAGGCATGGCAGCCATCGACAGCACACATTGGATTTCTATCCGAGCACACAACCAGGGCCTTCTGCATGAAAATGTAGCCTCTCCAGTCTTACGAAGCGAATGTTACTAATGAGGCTGTGGAAAATGGCAGAGCCAAAAAATCCTTGGAGTTAAACTCCCTCAAGGTCAAAGCCACTTAGATGCATCTTTGCCGTACAAGCATATCGAAACAAATCCATTCATAGGGCGCAGGAAGGTCCCATGAAGATATCCTCAGTTCGCGTAACAAGCTAAGATTTTCATGCAGCTCGGAGTTGGATATACACACTATATTTATATTTCAATTGCAATAAGATTATGAATAACGAAACGAGATAGGCACTAATACAATATGAAAAACTGTATCGTGCTGGAAAAATCTTCAAAACGGACTGCGCCGTGCCGGCCGCACACGGTAGCCAGAAATGAGTTATGCCGTTGGCGCTGAGCGTTATAAACTCCAGAACGAGGCCTTTGTTTTAGTACCACGGTGCTATCTGTTTGATAGATAGGGGCGGTTTCCGTACGCAAGTTGCAAACTCATCAAGTTTGGGTCCGTGCCTCTCGGCAATTACTGGCCGCACCAAGTTTCCGAAACTGAGCGCATATTTTACACCTATACACAGAGGTGCCGAAAGTGTGCAGAGACTAGGAAAACCCTCGTACATCTAAAAAATAACTCCGTGGTCATAACTCAAAACAATATTTGAGAAAATGAAGCATAATGCGGTTATACAACATAACATGCTGATAGAAGAGGTTGTTCCGCTAAAGGGTTGAATGGTCTGAGCATCGAATGATTGACAGCGCAATGACTGGAGTCTACATAACAATACTTTCCTTCTTAACGTGAAAATACACGTGAATATCTATAGCCAACATTAAAACAGACACAAAGATGTCAAGATACTTAGGCCGTCCCGTTGTTCCGCTAAAGGGTTGAATGGTCTGAGCATCGAATGATTAACATCACAAAATCTGGAGTCTATACTCCAGACTCTGGAGTGAAAAATACTATAGCCAACATTAAAACAGACACAAAGATCTCAACATTCGCAGGCCGTCCCGTTGTTCCGCTAAAGGGTTGAATGGTCTGAGCATCAAATGATTAATGTGATAATATCTGGAGTCTCCTGAACGATACTTTCCTTCTCAACGTGGAAACTATTACAGCCAACAATAAAACACAGACCTATGAGTCATGACACAGACTTATGTGCGGACAAGCAGCGAACATCCATCAGGTGAGATAGCGCGCGGTGAGCAGGGCAGCCACTGTCGCATTGCACCCCTACACGTCGCGAAACTGCGCCAACTCCTTGGCAAACAAGCGGGAGGGGGCGCAGATCGCAGCGCAGCGCCCGCATCGAGCACTAGTCTAAAGTAATTTTCACGTGAAGAAGGAGAAGTATCGTTCTATAGAGTCCAGACATTGCGCTGTCAATCATTCGATCCATGTACGGCTGGAACCTATTTTAAAGACTCATGTAGACCACTTTTTATTGAGTTTATTATCTTGACTTTACCTTGCCTATACATTCGTATCGCAGTTCCTTATGTTATTGACAACAAAAATCAAACTATTGAACTAAATACAATTCATGAACATAGCACTAGAAACAATTGTATGTTAAAAATTGATAAATATTGTTCTACTTTTGGTAATAAGAGCCCAATGGAAAATGGAAAATGTTTTAAGCTTTTAACAGATTGTAAGCTGACTTTTGTGAAAGATAATCCTTCTTCATTTAAAACTAATGTCAACAAATTTATGTTCGAACTTTTTATTCAATCAAAGAGTTTTTAAATATTAAATTAAAGAGGTGATATTATGTAACATATGCTAGGTGTTAGATTTTAGATATTTTGACCTGTCAATGCCATAATGTAAAACATGGTTTTCAATGACGCAATAAAATTTAATTGAAATTGAATTGCAGGGGAGCCTCTTAGAGAGTGAAACACCGCTCTCCTTCTAAACGTAACAGCAGGGGAGCCTCTTTGAGAGTGAAACGCCGCTCTCCTTCTAAACGTAACAGCAGGGGAGCCTCTTTGAGAGTGAAACGCCGCTCTCCTTCTAAACGTAACATGCAGTGGAGACTCTTTGAGAGTGAAACACCGCTCTCCTTCTAAACGTAACAGCAGGGGAGCCTCTATGAGAGTGAAACGCCGCTCTCCTTCTAAACGTAACAGCAGGGGAGCCTCCTTGAGAGAGAAACACCGCTCTCCTTCTAAACGTAACAGCAGAGGAGCCTCTATGAGAGTGAAACGCCGCTCTCCTTCTAAACGTAACAGCAGGGGAGCCTCTTTGAGAGTGAAACGCCGCTCTCCTTCTAAACGTAACATGCAGTGGAGACTCTTTGAGAGTGAAACACCGCTCTCCTTCTAAACGTAACAGCAGGGGAGCCTCTATGAGAGTGAAACGCCGCTCTCCTTCTAAACGTAACAGCAGGGGAGCCTCTCTGAGAGTAAAACACCGCTCTCCTTCTAAACGTAACAGCAGAGGAGCCTCTATGAGAGTGAAACGCCGCTCTCCTTCTAAACGTAACAGCAGGGTAGCCTCTATGAGAGTGAAACACCGCTCTCCTTCTAAACGTAACAGCAGGGGAGCCTCTCTGAGAGTAAAACGCCGCTCTCCTTCTAAACGTAACAGCAGGGGAGCCTCTCTGAGAGTGAAACGCCGCTCTCCTTCTAAACGTAACAGCAGGGGAGCCTCTCTGAGAGTAAAACACCGCTCTCCTTCTAAACGTAACAGCAGGGGAGCCTCTCTGAGAGTAAAACACCGCTCTCCTTCAAAACGTAACAGCAGGGGAGCCTCTCTGAGAGTGAAACGCCGCTCTTCTTCCAAACGTAACAGCAGGGGAGCCTCTCTGAGAGTGAAACGCCGCTCTCCTTCTAATCTAGACACGTGGTATAGTGCGCGTAACCCTGCTGCCCCCAAGCGGGGAAGCGCAATTCGCAGTGCAGACATCCGCATAGCGCGAGTTTCCGTCTAGACACACGGTCCACGCGACAGCATGCCACATCGCGACCACAACGCACACAGAGTGAACGAGCTAAAAATAAGATACACAAAAAGTGCGGACGACCTTAGAGCAGCAAACTGGGCCAAACGCTCGACAAGATCGCCGCGACGGGGGGGGGGGGGGGAAAGCCTGTGAATCGAATTGCAGCGCGGGCTCGCGAGCAATCAGATCAAAGCGTGGACAATCTCGCTGAGCGCGGATAATTGGCAAAAAAGACATGCCTTTCTTCTGACGCCACGTGACGGCTGTGATGTGCAAGAAATCGGTTTGTTTAGTAAGTGAATAAGTAGGACATCTTATAGAATTCAAGATCATTTTATTTTATTTTTTTGTTTTTTTATCATTTACATTCACATTTTTCAGTGTCAAGCATGCAAACAAACTTTAAGACGTCGATACGAGAACTGTTATGACCGAGTGCTAGCGCGCACTCTGCTGTCTAAAGATCGTGAAATATTAGCGCACTTTGACCTGAAACCAAGGAGTGCCATAAAACACATGTTTGAGTGCAGCGTGTGTTATTGTTTTTTTTTTTGTTGGATGCCAGAGCAATTTACAAAATTGGCACACGTGAAAGATAGCCAACCGGCGCCGGCTCGTGTAGGTGTCCGGGCAATTACTGCGCGGCGCGTGATTCATGCGCCTTATTAGCGCGCGCCAACTCGGGCCAGTCTGGCCGCTAAATAACGTGGCGCGGCGACGGGCCCGTAAATCCACCCCTGCGGCGCGCCTTCCCACGCGCATCAAGACCGGGCGTCTCGTACCTAGATAAATGGCCTGGACGTGGTTGGATGCGTTTGAAATGGAGCCGTGTGACCGTCACGAACCTGACACAAGTTAATGTTTAGCCAAAGAATCAAAATTGATGAGGATAACTATCAGTAGGGAATAGGAATGGAAGGGTGGCAAAGCTGGAAATTTTTGAACCCAACAGAGATACGAACGCGAGACCTCCTGATTGCCGATCATGTGCTCTACCATCTGAGCTTTTCCGGACCCCGTTTTCCCGCTTCGCCGCGTGGGATTAAAGGCATCTCCGAGGGAGATTGAGGGAAACTGGAAATCTCGGGTTCGTATCCCCGTTCGGTTGCACATTTTTCCTGCTTAGTTTCCCTTCCATATCCATTGCATACTGGTATCTGCTAAAACCAGTTCCTTCTCGACCAGGTGCGTACTATAGGTACCTATGGATCATTCGTCGCAGAGTTCAACGTGGTGTGGAATAGCACTGCAAGTTTAAGCACAGTGGTCGCGGGGGGGGGGGGGGGGCAGTGGGGGCAATCACCCCAAATTTGGTCACGCGGGGGCGTGAGTCGTGACAGCGTTGGGATTTCGCAGGCTGCATTAAATGGAGTAGGCACAACTGCTCTTACTCTTGCCATATATCCGCGGTTCGACACTTTAGTGCACTGTTATTCCGCCATATGAAGAGCGAAAACTGTATTCGTGTTCAATCCGCAAACTTTGCTGAAAATAGCGAAAGTTGCAGGAATTCACCTACAAAAGACCCCATGTGTCAACTCACTATATGATAGTACAGGGCAAAGAAACTTATAAAAAGGTGCAGGGGTTGCCCTTCCCCTTCAAAATGCAGCGCGGCATCCACAGATTGGAAAGGTTATTAATGTATGTCAACAACGGGGTCCGCTATCAAAATTATCCCCATTTACTATTACTACACCCCAATCACAAAAATTTACCACATTTGCATCGGTTTTCGACGCTCCACAGTAATACTAATGGTATTTTTCACTTTGAGAAGGAAATAATTGTTCTGCAGAGTCATTGCGCTATTCGATGCTCATACTATTCAACCCTTTAGCGGCACAGTGGGACAGTTTGCAAATATTGAAATCTTTGGCTCTTCTAACAGCAGGGGAGCCTCGTCGAGAGTGAAACACCGCTCTCATTATCAACGTGAAAAACACCCGCAACAGGGCCCACGAACGAAGCAACAGATGGTGTCCACGTAATAAGCGAAGCAATCACTCGCTAGTTTGGTCCGAAAGCGAAGTGTATCAATTGTTCTGATGATTACCTACATGGTTGGGAGTCCCCACGGTACTAGGATCGGTCTGTATCCTTGTTAACCACGGCATGCCCCTGCCCACACCGGGCTAGGGTGGGCCCCTTGAGATCCAGTCTGCCCACCCGCGAGCGTCGGTGTCCTTCTTTGGGTAGCCGCATGCACCGCGCTCCGACCGCCGGCTGGCCTGATCATACGGCGCCCGTGCAGGGTATACCTACCTTGGGTGTTGCAGTGAAGAGAGTGAACCACTTTCCCCGGTGCATTCAACGACGGGCTGATTCTGTCTTGTCGTTGTCAATGTTCAATTTCGGTTTCAATTTCAGTTTCAATTTACTTGAATGTACAATGTAAAGTACAAACACAAAGCATAACAATGACCAGATACAGGGTATTTAGGAAGTCATTATTTGTAAAAGATCTAAAATGTACTAAAATACGTAAGTAGTTGACTGTATGGCTATTGTTGATATACCACTTTTTGATAGCTGCTGACAATGAGATATGAATCACCGCTGTTCTTGCTAGAAAACGCCAAATAGGTTCTAAGAGGTATGTCCCTTATAGAACTTGGCTAAAAAAATGGTTTTTAACTTGCAACATCCCTGTAGCCGTGGATAAAGTCATGAAAATGCAGTGAAATGCACTGCAATTTCACTTCGGGAGCCGGACTGACGATTGCAACCCATGATTGCAGCCCATGATTGCAACCCATGATGGCAACCCACGATTGCAACCGATGCCTGTGGGTGCGACTAAAAGCATTGCAAGAGTTATGCAGACTGCAATATTTTCTAACCGTCTGTCACTGGCACCAGAGATACTAATACTCAGGTCAGTGCAAACTTCTGAATTCGATAATTGGCGAGACACCAACTCAAGTTTATATTAACTTCGATGATTGACGCCGAGTCTTTAGCCAAGTTCGTTGCCAGACAAAGCTAGCTTAAGGCGACGTTGCAACACCCACGCGAGCACCATGTGTTGCGCGAATCAATAAATCGAAGAAATCGAGATCGAATTTCGATACAAACAAACAGCGCGCGTAGGCAGGCAGGCAGTGCATCAAATCCGAGTCGCTCGTGTCGGCAATAAATCTACCGACGACGCAAGAAGACAAGAATGGGTTTCCACGAGCCGGTATTTAAATTTCAAACGTTTAAAAAACACAATGCCGTTGGAGAAGGCTTGTAATTAAGCGTGGGTTCTTTTTATGATTGATGCATGAATGAATGGTGGAGAGCTACGTCAAAGGAAGGCGATTGCGGGAAGCAAAACCGCGAGAAGAAAATTACAGTCCATTTAGACAAAGATCACGAGCTGGACAGCTGTCGTTGTGCTGGGTACCATCCTTCGAATCTTCGACAACCACCTGGCTAGACAGACATGTCGATGTGATGTAATGCTGCTTTGTTGCGCTATTTCGGACTGCCGAGCTGGACATTCTTTGCGCGAAGTTTTATGGTCCGTCAGCTAGTGCTTACATTAGCCGAAATGGTCACGTTGTCGCGACTATCCGAAGTGATAACATGCCTCGCTCTCGGTCTGAATAAGGTCTGCGTCAGTAAAAGCATGGCACTGTATGGCAATATTTGGTCAATTCTAATGTGTTCCGGGCCCAGGGCTCTGATCCTCAAAGCTGACTTGGTGCGAAACCAGGGGTAGGTAAGTTTGTTACCGTGGTGGTTGCCCCTGAAGATCAGCAAACGCCGTCAGTTCACCATTTTACCGCGAGCGGATCCAGGCCCCCAGAAGTGTACCATCAGTTGATAATTCAAATTAAAATAGTGGGAAACTACATTTTCCACGGGCATTCGCCAATAATGGTTTTTGTTGAGCCTAGGCATTAGTCCATATATGTGTTATTTTGCTAATTTGATGAAGGTAGCCGATATAATGGATTTACGCCTACGGTGTCTTCAACATATGTCAATGTGACGTATGGTATTGTCTGCATTGACAGATCAAACTAGCCTAGCAACGCTATGTTTTAATCACTTGCGAGAACACATCAAATCACGGTTAAAGTATATAATTTCGACCACAACAAAAATCGAAAGCCGGTTTCGCTTTCCGGCGGATGTCCGATTGACTTTCCAAGCAAGATACCTACGACGATACGCCGGGGACCTAGAGGCATGGACAATCGGTGCTGGGCTTTGCGGTAGAATGACGTCGAAACTCAGCGATTGTCCAGCTCGATATTGTTTACCAATCGGTGACGATGGAGATACGCTAAAAATAGGTGCTAGGGTGGATTAATATAGATGGGTGTGTCGTAACTCTCCAGATCTTGTGGAGGCGAGACCGAAAACTTGAAGACTCATGAAGCACAACTGCAATGATACAGTTGATTTGTAAAATATGAATGAAATGAAATTACAATTTATCACCGATGTGAGACATACTGGCTACTCATTTTTTTACAGAAACCCTCCGTTTCGTTTACAGAGTCTGGCATTTTCTATAAACAATTCCGATCTCACTTATATGTATTCATAACTACTCCAGAATCGCGACATATCTGCGGAAGTATGGATGGGATTAGATTATCTCGATTTGTTTGGGTAACACGTTGTAGTTGAGATTTGTCAGATAACATGTCAACATGTCATGCTCAAAGTGTCAATGACACCAAGGTTCCGACAAATACAGGAGGTAAAGTAAAATCCATCCCGAAATAAGGAACTGTGCCCAGCGACGTTTGAACATTATCCAGTGTACACTCAACAGTTGTACAAAACACCTTGGATAGTACAGAATCATTCCACCTCACATGTCCAAATGATAACATTCAATAAAAGATAGCCATTGGCTATTTCAGAACAGGTTTCTGCCGTAATATGGTGATGAACAAGTAGCTTGGATTCGACTGGCGCCTGTGACTAAATAACTTCTCGTACTAAGCCACAAGGACGAGTAGGTACTACCTACCTACGAGTAATAATATTATACAGTTTAGATCATAGCTGATAACGGCATTCGTCATAGGCCGCATGTTATCTTATCTCTGCCTGACAGTCAAACTCAAATTTGTTTTTTCGAACCGACAAATTACGAATAACATTAATAAAGCATGTTGAGATAGTAATTTAATTAATCCGCGACTAGCGTGACATCACTTCGTCTTGCTAGTTGCGAGTTAATGTCTTGTGATTGATGTCAAAGAGTTGTGAATGGAGAGTGAATGGAATAACTTTACACTTGCTAATACAAAGAGGTGACTCACCTTCGAAGGATTTTAAGGGATACCCATAGCATTCTTCGACGAAGAAGAGGCCAATAAATAATCCAAGTGACTGCCAGAAATTGTAATCCATCTTGTTGCTGAACTATTGTCACCCGTTAGCTTTGCACATGTTGGAATTTCACTCAGGTCACACGTTTTTTTAGAACTCTATTAAGGGAGACATGCACTGAAGTTAGGTAAGCACTTGACACTTCATCGTTTAAACAAGCTACATCTTCAATCAGATTAGATACACGAATAAAGAACGACACAGACGATTGACTCTGTTTAGTTTGGACGAAAATTGATGCATTTTTATAAAAGAAAGTGTTTTATTTACGACTATTAGTCAAACCAACGAGCAGAGAAGTGAACTCCGCGAGCTCCCGCACGCCATCTTCGATTTACACCTGCGCTAGCGGCGCGTGGTGGCGACATTTGAAACCTTGAGTGCGGCTCACTTTCCCACTCAAATTTAAACCATTTCCATGCTTCCAATGTACACAAATTTAATTTCGGCAATACTTTATTGGAACAAAATTTAGTGAATTGTCAAGGTACGTAAATGCAATGAACAGGATCGGCATACATTCTTAGGTAACAGCTGATAAGTAGATAGCTGATAAAAAACAAAATACATATGATACCGTGATACCGTGATAGTTCCCTTACTTGTCTACGAACAGTCTTTTCTAGCAATACTTTGTGAAGAAATGTCCAGAATGCACATTTCGTATGATTTGCGTGCTGAGGGTTACATTTTTATCTGCAACATGGGTTTGCAAGCAAAATTATTATAACCAAACAGAAAAGCAAATCAACAATTCAACCTCTGAAACTTTGGTTGATTTGAAACCAGAGGTCGTATGATGGTGGTAAACTGAATTAATCCTAGTTGCTACAATTTTATTAGAAATTAGAATAATATTTCAATACCATTCATCCCTAAACCTATTAAGCTGCATGAAGTTATCACTTATTATTGGGCAACCAGCAGTGCACAAAAATGTTCCGACTTAAAGGCATGTGTGCTCAGCAATTTCACTGCAAATTGACTACAGCCCAATTGGCAAATGCTTCATGGAACTCACTGTCATGTAAAAACTAAAAGCCTCTATATGCATTCGTGTCTGTTAAAGGCCGACTGCATAATATATATTCAAGATTTTTTTTAAACACTGTGCTACTTCCAAGTCAGTTATGAATCCCGTGCTTGCCGAACAAATGAAACTGTTCAGCGATTATCAGGGTTGGATGGGGGGAAAAACCGGCCCGGGCATTTCAGAAAAAAAGGCGGCGACAAGAAAATCCATTCCCTAAGAAAGACGTCACCCGCCCGCCTTTTCCGAAAGTCCCTCCCTAAAAAGAACTTCGTCGCTTCTGCGAGGCCTACCATCCGTAGCTTGTTTCTTGTCTCGGACCACCAGGGCGGGCCCCAGCCGGTCTACCGGCCCTTTGGGCATTTGCCCGGTCGCCTAATGGGCCTATCCAACCCTGGCAACTATCATAATTGGTCAAGCAAAAGTTAAAACCTATTTTAAATTTTGAATGTTTGTAGTGGGTTTATCAATTTTCATACACATACAAAAGGATTGACAACTTTCTATGCTCAGTTTTGTCAGGGCAGTTTTCATTTTGCATTTCCCACACTAGATTCTATAAATACTAAACACCCTTCTGTTTCCTTGTGATGGATAAACCTAAGGCCTCAGTGTGCGGACATCACGTTAGAGTACCAGTCGCACATGTATAAATGTTTGTAAACCATAAGTAAGTTATACAATTAATTCCTCATGGGTTTCAACTTACATATTTGAAATGCAACCAACTCTAGGCCTTTGAATAAATTAAGCCAAATTACATGGCTGCAACTCCGCTGAGAACAAATCTCTATTGTTTTAGCCTGCCATCGTTTACTACACATAGTAAACTAAATACAGTATACACTCTATGTTGGCTGCACCACAGCTGTGAACTATGAATTAGGCAGTAGGTATGTGTATTATTTGCAACAATTCATTTTCCATTTTCATTTAAATAGTAGATAAAGCATAATGGCAGAATATGCAGTTAAGGGGCTGCTTAAGAAAGTGGCTGCTTAAGCAAGTGGCAACTTACTACTTACAAGTATATTCTTAAGTTAATCCACAAAAAAAATACCTACCTACCTTTTATTATTATAAATTGCATATTTTAGTTCTTTCTTTCATGTAACTATTCACCATTATATCAATAAAGCTCTGACTTGTGACACAGATATAAGGTTACCCAGATTTTCTACTCCCATAGGTACTAACACCCCGTTTTCGTTACTGCTCAACTACTGTCGTAACCCTACCTACGATCGTAAGTAGCTGTGTGTGAACACTATTCAGTTGCTACGGTAGTACAAATAGCTACGAGAGTAAACTTACGACCGTTAGTAGAGTTACTGTAGTAGATCAACTAGTTAAAACGCTCATAGTGGCATTTCGCCGAGTGGCATTGATTTTGGATATTGCTGCCCGCCTAGCAGTGCACCAACGAGTAACCACTGTAATAATAACGCCGAAAAGTGCGCTGAATCTCCTAATATCCATTTTCATGAAACACCTCTAACCTCAATCCCTTCTACTTCTAGAGCTCGACAGAAGGCAACTGTCAAACGAACAATGTTGTGTGTGACCGCACCAGTAGTTACTACCAACTTACGGGGGTAACCTTACGATCGTAGTTGAGCAGTAATGAAAACGGGGTGTAAGGCAGCTACGCGAAAGCCCTCCGTCCGCTATAATAGTTTCGCCGGCAGTCAAGGGATGGAGCCATAGTTTGTTGTTATTTCACCTGTAACCAGGTAACTGTAACCACCTGAGGAACATTGGGTCCCTTGATTAAATTGATCTTGTCCCACGGCCTGGTAGATGATGTTTAAACAGGTTGCTTAAGCGCCCCAGGAAATGCCAGCCAAACTATAGCTGTGCTACTAGCATCAAATTTTTGCCATAGCCATAGCTAGGTATGGTAGAATGTCTGGGTAACCTTACATCTGTGCTCGTGACTAAAATAGACTACACTACAGACAAGAGAGTTGAAATCAAATTCTCACTATATTCAAAAGACGTTCCGGCACAGATATACTGGAAGGTCCATCATAGGATAATGCTAATGATGTAATGGTTGCACAATGAAAATTGGTGCTTCAAGGTAACAATCCAATGGGTGCATTGCAGTTGTGGTCGAAGTGGGCCGTAGAGCACAGCAATCATTGGTAGAGCGAGTGAAACAGACAAATGAAAACAGCGTTGGCAGAATAATTTGAGCTCGTAAGTGAGGGGATTGCCGGAATTCAGGTGCAGTGAGTGGCTGCTGTAAATATAACCGCTGTTCAACGATAATGAAATCCCTATCGATAATCGTTAGCAAATTCTTATTATGTCATCAATATCATAGTTTTTTAAATGTTGCGTGATGTAGCCCTGCTTAAAAATTCTATTTTGTCCCCCAGCTTAATTTTCCTCTCCATTTTGAAACCACCATTTTGAAATAATATCAGTCAGCGCTTCAAGCAGAAAGATTTTTGCCTTCTATCAAAAATTTAAAAACAGCTAAACTGCACTTACCAAACTTCTTAATCCTTGCCTACGATAATTTTGATAGTGTTACCATTATCGATAATTAGAGATGCGTGTTTTTAGCATTAACTATACATGCTAAAAGCCTAAAATATATAAATAATCCGAATGAGTGGATATTTCTTGTTTTCTTTACAGTTCATGGAATTTGGAACTGAATGGTAGGTTTTTCTATTTTGCTATAAATGCTAAATTGAGCAAAAATGACCCTTTTTAGCTAAATTGCATGTATTTTGCGAAATAGCAACTAATTTCCAAGCAAAAGATACAATTTGAAACTTTTTATCTTTAAAAACAGTTTCTGGGCAGTTTCTGGGCCCGTAGACGGGCTGGGAGAAACAAACTACGAATGGAAGGCCTCACAGGAGCGATTATTACTACCATGGTATTATTGTCCTTCATTAGAGAGTCTATGCCTGCCAAAAATCCACTATCCTTTCATTTTGCTCAAAATAGATTTTTTCATTTTAGCTATAAATGCTAAAATTAAAATAATTAATACTAAAATTTTGAAAAATTTATGCTAAAAACACGTATCTCTATCGATAATCATTTAAAACAAGCCACGTCTTTAATCGAACCGATAACATCGACTTATTTGAGCATCCCTAGTCCCAAGAGTTCGGACTATCCGTGCAGTGTATATATGTATTCCGGCACGTTATTTGGCGACGCCCCCCAGACTTCCCTCGAAACGCTGCCGTTCAGTTGTCTTTCTTCGCTGTGGCGCTTGCATCTCCCGCCGCCTGCTCCGTTTCCTGCGTTGTTTCCTGCGCCGCCTCTTGCGCCGGCTCTTGCGCCGGCTCTGCGCCAGCCAGCGTCTGGTGCAGCGCGACCAGCACAAACGCGGCCGCCACCAGCGCGGACAGCCGGTGCAGCGAGACCTGCGCAAACACCAGCACGAGCGCGCACAGCGCAAACAGGCCGTGGCACACGAGCTTCGTGTGGCGGCTGGAACAAACGACGATCAAGCGGTGAGCAAATGCAAAACAAACATCTACGCTCTGTAGCATGAGAGAATATACAGTCTAGCCCGTGAGAGAAGATGCCACAGCAGGGACTGCCCCCTCAATAACTACTAACTCTTGAATTTAAATTTTAATGGCGTGAAAACAAAACACTAATTCGGTTACAATTTAAAAAAAATTGCAACATGAATCTACTTTATGATAATGAGTAAAAATATCAATGAATACATAGTTGAGAGATAAAAAAAACATAATCTTTTGTAGTATTAGAAGGTATAAACATGATGGCAGGGTTTCAGTTTTGTCAAATTGGCGCTCATGTAAGCTGCAGTGACTACTAGCGCTCCCAGCCGAATGGTATCTTCTTGAATAAAACGATGTGTACTTTCTGCTGCAGTGCCAGGTGCCAGTGTCACTTTAGCATGCCTTTTGCCTTGCATCTTCAAATGGCATGTTCTTTCACGGTATAGAAAGGTAGTTACGGCTTATTTTTATTCCTCATATACCATTCCATTGAGTTTATAGGTTCAAATACCCAGATGATAATAGCATCAAGGGGATTTTTCCCGGTTATGGGTAGAATATCACAGAATTAGACATGAGCTAAAATTGGTCAAAAAATATGCCTAATGCCTGTCTACCTGCTGTGCTTGATTGTTAATAATTTAAGATGATCATGATACCAAATTTGACACCAATTCCTCAGAGCAAAATTTTATAATACAACCATTGTTATTGCCGAGTATGGAAGGTCTTGAAAAATGAAGGGCTGTTGGGAAACTCAGAAAAAACGGAAGAGAAATCAGACTTGATTGACATCAAAACCAGTCCATGGGATCTGCTATCCACGCAAGTGTAAACAGATAGGCAGATAGGCAGGTAGAATAGGGGATATGGAAAGCCCCACTGGCTTCAAACCAGTCCCATCTCCTGCTAGCCAGCTAAATACGATTATTGCTCCGAGTGCACCGAACTCACAGTCGAGGGGTGGGCTTCTCCCCCTGCCAGAGCAGGCCGGCGCAGACACACAGCACGAAGCCCGTCTCGAACGAAGGGTCGGGCGACAGCTGGCTGCCGAAGCTGACGGGAGACAATCGGGGATTAGCACATTTTGCAGGCAGCGCGTGTCTTCTTTTTCCTTGGCTGCTGTAGTTTTCAAAAAACACTGTTTTAAACCAAGTATTAAAACGTGAAGTGAAGTTCAACTTTGTCTACCAAAGATGGGGGGAAAAGTCCGAACGGTCCGTAAGTCCTGCCCGACTTTCCGGTCTGGCAGGACAGATATTTTTTGCAATTTTGCGACTTCTCAAATCTCAAATTTGTACAGCGACATTCCTTTGATTATGAACTTGCTAAGCTAGTTGCATATCCCGGCTAGCAATGGTCCAAGGTTTGTCCTACTTGAACGCTGTACGGCGGCATCCCTTTGATTTCGAGCTGACTAAGCTAGTTGCATATCCCGGCTAGCAATGGTCCAAGGTTTGTCCTACTTGAACGCTGTACGGCGGCATCCCTTTGATTTCGAGCTTATTAAGCTAGTTGCATACCCTGGCTAGCAATGATCCAAGATCTGTCCTACTTGAACGCTGTATAGCGGCATTCCTTTGATTACGAACTTGCCAAGCTAGTTGCAAATCCCGGCTAGCAATGGTCCAAGGTTTGTCCTACTTGAACGCGGTACGGCGGCATCCCTTTGATTTCGAGCTTGCTAAGCTTGTTGCACATCCCGGATAGCAATGATCCAAGGTTTGTCCTACTTGAAGTCTGTACGGCAGCATCCCTTTGATTTCCAGCTTGCTAAGCTAGTTGCAAATCCCGATTTATCGAATGTTGATTTATCTTAAATCTAAAAATAAATTTCAATATGGTTACAAAAGTGGAGAGCGCCGTTCCGCACGCTGAGTACCTGTAGTTGTGCGCCCAGACGAGCGCGGAGGGCGCGTTGAGCGCGGCGGCCACCAGCCAGAGCAGCGCGCCCGTGATGTGGAAGTGCGTGGAGGAGAGGGAGGGGTCGGGTCCCCCTCGTCGGCCTGCCAGCACGGCCAGCGACTTGAGCAGCCGCGTCTCCAGGTAGTCCTCGTGCATCTTGCACAGCTGGCGGCGGAGGAACGAACGCTCGGGTTAGACCACGGATGTAAGATTACCCGAATATTTTACCTTAACGGGGTATGGCTACGGCAGAAACGCCCCGGGGCCTCCTGCTTGCCGGTCAGGTGCTCGACCATATGAGCTGTCCGGGCAAGCATTATCCAGTTTCGCTGGGTGGGGTCCGGGGATCCCTGAGGAATAATTTTGTGAAAGCACTTTTGAAATATGAATCGGTGAGTCTGGTTGATTGCCACACGTTTGTGCTAGAAAGTTGAAGAATCTTGTCAAATTGGCCGCGTCTGTTCTGGCTACAAATTTACCGCCTACTGAATACTGAATGGTGAAAACTATTCTTTCGCCCCATTTTTTGTCGAATCGCGGCAAAACCTTTGTCCATAGAATCCTCACACTCTGGCTACAAATTGTTTTCTAACCGCCCACTCCCTCACCGATCATTGAAATTCAAAGAAAGTTCCATGCAATCATCATCATTCATCATCATATGTCAACAACCAGTTACCTAGTATTATACTACTACTAGCATTAATTACAGACGTCATCATACGAAATTGTATTTTGTCCAAGGGCATCAATAAACGAAATGAAATGAAATGAAATGAAATAAAAATAAATGAAATGAAATGAAATGAAATGAAATGAAATGAAATGAAATGAAATGAAATGAAATGAAATGAAATGAAATGAAATGAAATGAAATGAAATGAATCAATGAATGTCCCCAATCGAGTTTCTTTGACAAAAAAAAAAAAGGTTTTCAGCTCGAAAAACGCCGAAGCCTAGCACCCTCGAAGAAACCGCCACCACCGCGCACCGACCTTGAACAGGTAGAAGACGGCGGCGAGCGCCAGCGCCAGAGCGCCGCACGTGTTGAGCGCCAGCGTGGCGAGCACGGCGGCCACCACGACGGGCAGACGCGCCAACCCCGCCAGGATCCACTCGGACCAGGACACGGCTCCGAGCAGCCAGCCCGAGACCAGTCTGCCGACGGACAAGCACGCTGTTACGTTTCTTAGACTCGTGTCTTAGGCCGTGTCTCAATTGGCTGTTTCATGCGGTCTCGCGTACTCGTTCTTGACAAATGACGTCAAAAGTACTGTACGAATTGCAAATCCACCGCATAGCAGAGCGAGTATGCAAGACTTGGATGATGCAGTCTCCATTGGGATTTCCATTGGATTTCAATTGGGATTCCGATTTTCATTTTCATTGGGATTCTGCATGGTTTTTTAAAATGTACTAAAAGTTCATTATTTTTGATAATTTTTGGACTTTGACAGGATCATAAGAATTATGATTAGGGTTAGGGAAGGTTTGTATAACTTCGTTTTATTTAGACTATTGGAGTGAGCGTGTACTCGGGCAGCTTCCCGCTCAAATTTTACCTCCTACTGGATACCAACTTGTGGCCACACCTTTTGTCCAATCGTAACGAAACCCATGTCTACGGAATCCTCACACTTTTTGCAACATATTGAGTGTTTGCAAATCTCGAAAATATTCTCTCGTCTAATATTTTCAAGCGTTGTAAAACAAACCTGTAATGTCGTATTATTGAGCGTATCCTCGGGCCGCGTCCCACGCAGAATTTACCTCCTACTGGATACTAACTTCTGGCCACACCGTTTGTCCGATTGCAACGAAACCACGGTCTACGGAATCCTCACACTTTTAGCAACAAATTGTGTGATTTATAATTACGAAATACCAGTTGAAAGTATAACGGCTGACGTCAAAAACATTTCAAAGAAAGCTTCATTAATTGAATCATTAAATAAAACGAACCGTACCTGACGGCCATTTTGTGCAGCGAGTGACTCATGAGCAGCACGGCCACCCAGAGCGCGAGACCGGCCAGGTAGACCAGCGCAAAGCTGGCCAGGTAGAGCGCAAACGGCAGCGCAAACAGGTCCAGGTTTTGCGCCTGGAGGTAGACCGAGTCCGGCAGCAGCTGGTGTCGGTCGAGGAACATCGCCACCGCCCCGCCGCTGGAAGATATGTCAATTGCCGGGGTTTAGCTGCAACTCAAATTACAGTCAAGGGTGTCCATTACAAAGAGATGCCGTGATATGATTGTCACCTTCAATTAACAAGACAGCGTGCCATCTACCAAAAAAGCTAGCAACACTAGCAACTAGCAACTAGAACAACTAGCACTAGCAACTAACAGACTTTAGAGGGCCTTGGATTCAGGATTGGCAGATGGCTATTAATGGTTGAAAAAGGAGAGGTGGTTGTCATTTCTGCAAAATAAAAATAGGACCAATATAGGGCAGCCAAAAGAGTATTCAATTCTCAAGGAATTTCATATCTGGCATGAAAATAAACCCTAATTAGTAATTAGCTAACTTCAGAGGATAGCTACGCAGTAGGTACATCAGCGAAGTTGTCAAGTTTTCACTTGAAATCCCACTCAATATTGGGCCACTGTCTGTGAATTTCAATGGGAAAGAATGTGTAATCTTCAGACCAACCCCAGGATTTCTTGTACCTATTTAATGTTTACCTGTCTCAAGAAAAATAAACATTGACAAATTAATATGATAAATAAATCTGTCAGAACTCAGAATGTAAAAGATACATTGAACCACACCATCAAAGATGCTTGTATGGGCCGACCACAAAGGTCAGGATGGCATAGCGATTGGAAATCAAAATGTGCTGATGTTCGGAGGTGCGATTTTGTAACTTTTTTTCATTCGATTTGGCTCGAAATCACTCGATTTCAAATCACTGCCCCCATCTAAAACAATAGGCAGTGATATTGAAAACGAACGATTTTGAAACCACAAAAGTAACTTAATCGCCCCCCAGGATTTGATTCCCCGTTTAGCGGGACTAACCCGAGCAGTTTGGCGGCCATCTTGACGACGGGCAGCAAGAAGTACGGCTTGGCGCCGCCGCAAAGCGCGGAGTGCAGCGACACGCAACGCTCGGAGCCTTCAGCTGGAAACACGGAGAAACAATGACGTCAATTAAAGAAACAAACTGTTTCTAACTGGGGTTTGAATGCCATATAAAGTCTCGCAGATTTCCCGACGTTTCGTAACATATTACATAGTTACTTCCTCATTCGTATCCCATTCTAAACACAGTTTGAATTTTTTTATTTTTAAACTAGAGCTAAAGATAGGATAAAGTACAAATAGACGTGAGTTTTAGAGATTTAATGATGTCGTCAGCCGCAGCTTGAGCAAGTCATCGCAGCGAAGGCAGGCTGGTCCTCACTGTATAAGATCAATGGTCTGACTGGCTTTTCTAGTTCACAAAACCAGTTGCACATGGATGAAAGACCCCACTGGTTGAAAAACCAGTCACATACACAGTTGCAAGTGTGGAACACAGACGTACGCCCTCAAAAATATTCAAATTCGAAGCAGACGTTTTGTCTGTAGAGCGCGCACAAACACACAAATAAAAGAAACACACAACGATGCCCTAATTACAAAACCGCGTATTGGAATTTTGGTCGAATAACATTTGATGTCATAAAATTACAGAAAAACCCCCATTTTTGCCTTCAAGGCCTCCTACTCAAATGAATATTCAAAAGATGACATTAAATTACATTCTAAAAGCATAAAAGTAATTATTAACAATCTCCATTATGGTTTGGTGAAGGTTTTCAGAGCCATAGGTGGATGGTGCGAAGTGCTTCAAGGTCACTGCTCTGTTCAGGAGTCTCCAGTCTCCTGAAGACGACGAGCCGTGCCTCGTCGAAACGTTGAGAATCCAGGCCCTGATTAGGGCCGACATTCTCATCAAACAGAGCCGTGACCGAGAAGCAATTCGTACAATCTCCACAATTATATTTTTTACCTAACGGTTTTTACATCCTACTTAACATTTCACTTTGAGCAAATACAAGGTTTTGCAAGTAGGGTATCGACAAATGACTTATTTTGGGGTAGTGAAACTGAAGATTTTCCTCCGCCCGCTTCCCTCAACGAAATAGAAAACCAAGCCCGCCTCCACGCAGCCAGTCGTTCCTACCCGACAGACCGGCGATCTGCTGCCGCCACGCCAGCAGCAGCACGACGACGACGAACGCCGGCAGCTGCGCGGCGTGGAAGCGCACCATCTGTCCGAGGCTGTCGACGACGGCGCTCTCGATGTGCACCGAATAGCGGCACGCCGGGTCCAGCACGAGCGTCGCCGTCGCCGTCTCCGAGTCTGCGCCCGGCGGCCGCGCAGACTGCAGCCGGATCGGGAGCACCGCCTCCTGGGTCTCGCTGCGATGCGGGGGAATGCACGTCGGGAGTCAGGGTTGGATAGGGGCAAAAAACCGGCTTTCAGAAAAAAAGTCGTCCCACAAGGAAATCCGTTCCCGACAAAAAAAAACGTCACCCGCATTTCCAAAAGTAAAAAACTTCGTCGCTCTTGTGAGGCCTTTCATCCGTAGTTTGTTTCTTGGGTCTCGTACCACGAGGGCGGCCCCCGCCCGGAACCTACCGGCATTTGCCCGGTCGCCTAGCGGGCCTATCCAACCATGTCTGACGTCAATACATTGCTCCTGATGGTTCGCCCCTCTGATGTCACGGCGCTTCGGTCTGACTTCTTCGCCGATCGATATGAACTGATTTTACCCTAAACTCCATTTCACATTAAGAAGGAGATTGGATTTGCATTTTCCTCGAGGACCCCCTGCTGCTCGACACGAGCTTGGAGTTTCAAACCTCACAAGCCATGTCTTGAGCCAGACAAAAGGCTCTATGGGCAGTTTTGAAACTCTCAGCTTGCGTCTAGCAGAAGTGGGAGAAAGATTCAAATCCACTCTCCTTTTTAACGTGAAATAAAGTATAGTTATCTGCAATTTTGGCACTGCAGGCAAAGATATTTCACTCTTTAGGGTCACTGTAGGTAAATATATTGTCTGATTGTTTAATTAACTGTTGTTCACTGTTTGGTGATTGATGAATGATCGAATACTAAAGGTGAGGTGAACATGGGGACAATGGCATTGAAAAGGTATTTGGGTTGCTTGGAATTAGTAATGGAGGAAAGTAGAAAACTAATAATTGTAAATAAAGTAAACACTTTCGAACGACCCCAATGTACTCCTACTAGAAGTGCGTTGAGGAATAGGTATAGATTCACGTCACTCTCGGTCATCACAATGGTTATTGACCAATGGTTATTGACCAATGGTTATTGACCAATGGTTATTGACCAATGGTTATTGACCAATGGTTATTGACCAATGATTATTGACCAATGGTTATTGACCAATGGTTATTGACCAATGGTTATTGACCGCGACGGCTTTGCCCGACTCACGTGGCGTGAGCGTGCACCTGCTCGTGGCTCCACGGCACGACCAGCGTGGCGGTGGCGTGGTGCGTGGCTACGCCTGCGCAGGCAGGTCTCAGGCGCAGGCGGTACGCCTGGTGCGGTTGAACCAGCCCGGGCAGCAGCACCTGCAGGTGGAGGGCGGTTTTGTTCAATTTTAGTTGTCATTTTGTTTGACGTGGTGGAAGGATTCTTGGAATATTGCGGAATTTTATTTACAGGTAGATGCTTTTTTGAACTATCTTTAGGGATTTTACCAACTATAACAATGAAATATATATATATATATATATATATATATATATATATATGTGTGTGTGTGTGTGTGTGTGTGTGTGTGTATGTGTTTGTTAAATACGTCAAATATAAGTGAAAAGAAAGCCTTCCAGAACTTTGGTCTACCCAGTTGTAGCTACTTATTTTATTGGGAGAGGGCTGTCATTTTGTAACTGCCAATTACTTTTGGAAGCTAAGTCGGTGTTATTTTGTTGTTTGAAAAATAAATCTGACGTGAGAAACATTCAAGCAAAACACAAACTGATTGAAAAGTATCTTTGCAACAAGCCATATTTCCGTCGAAAGCTCCGCAAGGTTGCGTTCCCACCTGCATGTGCGTGGCGGACAGCGGCGTCTGCGCCATCACGAGCCGCGCAGACGTGGACAGCCAGCGCGGGAGCGGCGCCACCACTTGGCGCAGCAGCGTGCTGTACGAGTCGAGGTGCAGCTGCACCTGGGAACGAGGAGGCAGCGACCGTCAGTCCGGGGATTTCATTGATTGCGTCAACGGCTTTGCTCTGATGGGATTGGCTATCGGTCCTACGCAGGACCAATATGACCATGGTGTTTTCTGACTTTTTTACCTGTCATTCTTCGATCATTGCTAGCTAGGATATGCAACTAGCTTAGCAAGCTCGAAGTCAAAGGGATGCCGCCGTACAGCGTTCAAGTAGGACAAACCTTGGATCGTTGCTAGCCGGGATATGCAACTAGCTTAGCAAGCTCGAAATCAAAGGGATGCCGCCGTACAGCGTTCAAGTAGGACAAACCTTGGATCATTGCTAGCCGGGACATGCAACTAGCTTAGCAAGCTCGAAATCATAGGGATGCCGCCGTACAGCGTTCAAGTAGGACAAACCTTGGATCATTGCTAGTCGGGATATGCAACTAGCTTAGCAAGCTCGAAATCAAAGGATGCCGCCGTACAGCGTTCAAGTAGGACAAACCTAGGATCATTGCTAGCCGGGATATGCAACTAGCTTAGCTGGCTCGAAGTCAAAGGGATGCCGCCGTACAGCGTTCAAGTAGGACAAACCTTGGATCATTGCTAGCCGGGGATATATGCAACTAGCTTAGCAAGCTCGAAATCAAAGGGATGCCGCCGTACAGCGTTCAAGTAGGACAAACCTTGGATCATTGCTAGCCGGGGATATATGCAACTAGCTTAGCAAGCTCGAAATCAAAGGGATGCCGCCGTACAGCGTTCAAGTAGGACAAACCTTGGATCATTGCTAGCCGGGATATGCAACTAGCTTAGCAAGCTCGAAATCATAGGGATGCCGCCGTACAGCGTTCAAGTAAGACAAACCTTGGATCATTGCTAGCTGGGATATGCAACTAGCGTAGCAAGCTCGAATTCAAAGGGATGCCGCCGTACAGCGTTCAAGTAGGACAAACCTTGGATCATTGCTAGCCGGGATATGCAACTAGCTTAGCAAGCTCGAAATCATAGGGATGCCACCGTACAGCGTTTAAGTAAGACAAACCTTGGATCATTGCTAGCCGGGACATGCAACTAGCTTAGCAAGCTCGAAATCAAAGGGATGCCTCAGTGCAGCTTTCAAGTAGGACAAACCTAAGCCTTTCTAGCTGTCATCAATCATTGTTTAACATCAACTCTGTGACAGAGATTATGCCATTATGTATTTTTATTTCAGAGCTCAACTGAAATATGAACTAGTGGTTTCTATATAAGTATTTTGAAGTTTAGAAGTTGCCTGTAAATTCTTTGGTATGTTTGTATTTGTTAATTCACATTTAAGATAAAGTGGAAACTGGCATGCACGTTGAATGCAGTAGGATCTGGCACGGCATACTGCTATCCCGAACCGGAGCAGTGATCAAAGATGCAACCAGTGCAAACCTGGGGCAGGGCATGGCATCGGGCATGATTTCAGCTTGCACCAGTAAAATGAGTGGCATTTACTGTTTGCTTCCTTTTTTTTCTGGCAAACAGAAAGAATTAAATACTTATTCAGTAAAGATTAGAGACGTATTTGATTTGAAATACTTTTCAAGTTCTATATAATTCCACATTCGCAGTTAACATACGTCAACTTTGTCAATTGCAAGAATGCTTGGTGTGATTGTTACAACGTATTGCCGATTTCATCATTTTAAGACTGTATCTTTCATCATTGCATAAAAAATCAAGTACCTAGTCATTTGTAAATTCGGACAATGCCCAATATACAGTTGCAATAAAGCAGAAAATGTAATAAATTTAAATGGTTGTAGATGATTGTTTATTATGTTCCAGTTAATGCTCCATAAAACCAAAGGTCAATTACGAGTTTCTTTATGGGGCATGGCTTTCAGCGCACCTGCACAAAGGTGAAATATAAAGGAATGCATTGTTTGTCCTCGGTTTAACGCACTCGTGGCGACGGAAGCATGTGGAGGCCGATTCTGCTAGCGGCTGCGTTAGTCGGATGCTTCGGTAAGTTTAGCAAGTGATCGGGACAAGTGCAGTGGGGAAATTCCTGCATTGGGATCACGATAGTGCGAGTGAATGACCTCTAATATTTGTATTTGTAGCAGAGAAGCTGAAAAGTTGAAAATGAATAAGATAGAAATAAATAAAATGCTTGCTTAAGTTTTTGGTTTCAAAGATGAAAAGTAGTATTTGCAGCAATACTAGTGATTTTATCAATCCGCAGACCCAATGAAGGTGAGTGTAAAAGAAAAGTATTGGTATGCATATCCAATGGTAGAGACTCTTTACATAGAGACTCTTTACATTTACAGTCAATTGTAAAGAGTAATTGTAATTTTATTTGGAGGAAGGATGTTGGATCAAGAATCTTGGATAAAGTATAGAAATCACAAATTGGCTTGGAGTTTGTAAAAACCGGTTCTTAGAAGTTCTGTAATGAGTCATGCTTTATACTCATGGCCAGTTTTGTTTGGAACCAATTTGCCGAAAAAAACCACCTTCATTGCTTATTAAATATTAACCTTTCAAAGCAGGTAAGAACTGTTAATCATTTTGTTGGAAAAAGGGTCACTTCAGAAGAGACATAGAATCTGTGGTTTTCCAGCTGCTTTTTAAACCAAAAAGCTACTGATGGGTTTCCATCCAAGGAAGGCTAGGACCATCATCATTTCATGTTCGCCTTCGCCAAATCATTCACCGGCGCTGCTAGAGCAGTGACATGCGTCGATATACGACACAAATCATGAAAGGCTCTTTAGAGCAAAATTGTCGCATAACAACCAATAAAACGAAAACCCACTACCCAAAAAAGCTGCACAAATAGTTCAGACAAGAAAACACACGAAATATCCACAAACACTATTTCAATTTGGGTTCTTAATGCTCAATGTAGTATTGCTGATTTCCTGACCATTTGAAACAAAAAAATAATATATACCTACACTAGAATAAATTTGAGTTTTCCACTTTCTGGGGATCTCATATCATAGGGTACCATACCAAAATGTGAAATGATTATGCTTTTCTCATTACCATTAAAAATGGTATTTATTATTACCATTATTTACCAATTTTACTCTTTACAAATGGTAAAGAGTCAAATTATATTTTAAATTGAAGTCCACCAGGCTGTGGTAAAGGCTAACACAACTGTAGGTATTACTTTGTCAAATGTGTTACTCAGGTGTTATCAAATTGATAGTCCAGCTTTCACCCTTTACAAAGTTACTACCACTATGGTATACGTCATGAAATGTCAGGAAATCAATGTGACTGAATGTAGCAATTAAAACCCAGTTTGAAATAAGTTTTATTGAGATTCAAGCTACAAATAGAACAATCAGACATGAGTCTTCAAAAATAAATTACTCAAAATATGTCTCCAAATGAAAATTAAAATATAAAAACCCTCCGAATTATTATCGAAGACAATATCGCCCCTGAAATTGACTTCCCGCAATCCAGGCGACACCGGCAGAGCCGAGCAGTACGACGAGCACGGACTGGAGCACGACCACGGCCCCTGGATCAGCCACACCATCATCACTCACATCCTCTCCATTCCCGGAGCCATCTACCCACCCGACTTCATCTTCCCGCCACGGTTCACGGAGTCCTACCCCGTTCTAGCAATCACAAACGATGATAACTACGGAGAAACGCATGCAATCGAGACCCTTATGGCCGAACCACCTCTCCCAATTGACGTACTTTCCGTCAAAAATCCACCCCGAACTGAAATCCTTAATGCCGAACAACCACCACCAATTGACATCCTCATCTTTAAACAACCACTCCTAGGTGAAAACCTTACCTTCACACAATCACCACCCATTGACGTCTTTATGGACAAACAACCGCCCCCAGTTGAAGAATTTAAACAACCCCCTCCAATTGAAGTCTTAAACCAACAACCCCCAATCGAGCAATTTAAACAACCACCCCCAAATGACGTATTTAAACAACCGCCCCCAGTTGAAGTATTTGAACAACCACCCCCAACTGACGGAGTTCAACAACCACCCTTAATTGACGGAGTTAAACAACCACCCTTAATTGACGTATTTGAACAACCGCCCCCAGTTGACGTATTTGAACAACCGCCCCCAACTGACGGAGTTCAACAACCACCCCTAACTAACGGAGTTAAACAACCACCCTTAATTGACGTATTTGAACAACCAACCCCAATTGTCGTCTTCAAACAACAAGCCAGTCCAACATCCAGCTATCAGACGTATCCCACTAACCCAAACTCGAGGTTAAACAGTTCAGACCAGTCCTCCAGTCAGAACACAAGTTATCCCACATACCCTATCACTTATCCAACAACAAGTTACACCACACCTCCAGTCACTTCGACAACCACTCCGACAACCAGTTACCAAACATACCCTACTTATTCAACAACTAGAAACACAACTTATCCTTCTTATCCCACTTATCCTTCAAGTTCATCAAGTCCAACAACTAGCTATACCACACCTCCAGCCACTTTGACAACCACTCCGACAACCAGTCACCAAACATACCCTACTTATTCAACAACTAGAAAAACAACTTATCCTTCAAGTTCATCAAGTCCAACAACTAGCTTTGCCACTTCAACAACAAAACAGACAACCAGACTTCCCTTGGGTAACCCGACAACCACCGAAGCCCCTACCAGTTCCTCCACGCCCGGCCCCCAGCCGCCCACCCCGCTGCCGGGCAGGTTCGCTCAGGCCCAGGACGTGGACATTGCGCACGTGCCGTACCAGCTGTCGTACGAGCACCGCGGCGGGCACTACTGCAGCGCCGCCGTCGTCAGCGAGTCCTGGGCGCTGACGGCGGCACACTGCACTTTGAGGCAAGCTAGTCTAGGTCACGTTTTTGAATTGCCAGGTTTTTTCCCCCCGAGATTCAAGGCTCAAGCACAGTTCCGTTTGTTAATTTTTTCGAATATTTGACTCAAACTTAGTACACCCCAAAGAAGATGCAATTATCCAAGTCCTTGCGTGTTATTTCTTTCACCATGGGGCGACCAAAGTCGAAAATTGATAATTTAAAAATGTTGGAACACCAATAGTTGCCAAGTTCTCACGGCCACACTGTTACAGTTATCGTTCCACCCATGGCATTTTTCCCCAATTTTCTTTGCACTTTTGTATACATGGCTCTAAAAAGGGCCAAAAATGAAGAGGTTTGGGGTGGTTCAAGCATTCCAGGGGCAAATTTTCGAAAAAATGGCCCATGGGCACCCATTAGTAGGAATGTAGTTTACTAATAACACAGGTACTCGAATATTGGAATGATAGCTCTAACGGTGTGGCCGTGAAAACTCGGCAACTTTCGGTCTGAAAGCCACTTTCAGGCAAAATGACAATTTGTTGCTTAAAGCTACGTTTACAGCGATGCAAAGCGACAGCGTCGCCAACCGCGTCGCTTCGCAACCAAAAAGATAAACATACTCCATGTCAGTCAAAACGAAGCGACAGGGTCGCTAAGCTCTGTGACGTCACCGGGAACGGCCTTCTGATTGTCTACGACACCGTCACTTCGCAACGCTGTAAACGTAGCTTCTGTGCGAGGATGCCGTAGATATAAGTTTACTTTCGTCGCGACCATACTACGGGTGTGGCCTATAAAGTGTGTACACTTAAACAAGATAAAACAACTCACGTTTCATCACAAAAACTAGTTACTTCCTCAAGGGTACAGGTCGCCTGACCGTAGACTGACACTGACTGGATGAGCAAAAGAACCAGTTGTTTTTTAACCTCTAGGCATCCTAAAGTTATTTCGATAGACCCAGCCAAAGAAGCCTTCCTATATAATACATTCAAAAACTAATTGGACAATGTGTACATTTGAATGTGCCGTACAAAATTCCAATAAAAACAGCGAGTTTTTTTTCATTTAGCATTTAAACCCAGTTTGAAACAGGGCATCGAACCGAAATTTACATTGGCTCGGGTTCAGGTTCAGGTTTGGTAAATGCGAAATTTCGGTTCGGGTTCTGTTCTTTTTATTTTGCTCATTCCGGTTCAGGTTTTGTCAATTTGGTAATTCCAATTCGGGTTCGGGTTCAACACAGAATTACGGGTTTTTTTTCAGGTTACGGGTTCAGGTTTGATGCCATGCTCATGATTGAATTTCCAAATTTACCCTCATAATAATCGGGTTACATTGTCTAGTCCGCAACTCGATTCCTTTTTGACATGGCAATAACTAATATACCTATTACATTTTGGTCAAGTCCCACAAAATACATTGCCTGACTCCTGAAAGGATACCACACAATTAAATAAAACGCAAGATGTTGAAAACCCAAAAAACCCCTAAAAATAATACCGGTTCGGGTTCGGGTTTTTCAAAACTAGAAAACAGGCTCGGGTTCAGGTTCAACACAGAACAATGCTTTTTATCAGGTTGGGTTTGGGTTCGATGGCCTGGACGGAAATAGTTCCTTTTTCTGTTCGGATTCTGAATGAAAGTGAATCCGCAAATCTGAATGAAAGTGAATCTCCTCGGATTCCAGCAACGATCCGCCGTACCTGACGCACGCCGCCAAAGACGTGCGCCTGCGTTCGGGCAGCGCGAACCGGCTCAGAGGCGGCCGCCTCCACCAGGCGATCTACATCTCGCGGCCCAAAGACCACGACGTCGACGCCTACAAGTACGACGTGGCCGTGGTGCGCGTGGCGGACAAGTTCGACGCCGGGCTCGCGTTGCCGATCGCCGCCGACCGGCCGCCGCCCGGCGCGATCGCCACCGTCAGCGGCTGGGGCTTCGTCGACTCGTCGAGTCCGCTCGCGCCGTTCCACTTGCGGTGGATGGCCGTGCCAGTGGTCGGGCACCGGGAATGCGCCCAGGCTTACGCGGAAGTGGCGCATCGGGATCAGGTATCTAATGGCGAACTCGGTTGGTTGCTCTAGAGTGCGCTGAGAGCAATTCGAGTGTTCGATTGGTCAATCCAGAGCGCTCCAGAGTGGATTTTTAATGTTTGGTTCCTTCGTTTACTTGCTCTGAGAGCAAGATTTCTTGCTCCGAGAATTTTGTCATATAAGAATCCGAGAATTTGTCATATAGAATTTTGTCATGTAAAAGGCTTTAGATTCAAATGAAAAGATTCAAATTTGAAAAAATATAAATGTACAGAAGGGCGCCTGGACGTGTACAGCCGGGAGGAGCAAATCAGCCAAGGCGCTGTAAAAACGTCTTTAGTCGGGCTTCGCGATTCAAGGGTTAGCTCGGCACATTGCGGACGTTTCGAAACGATGAAACACATTTCAAGGTCCCATCAAACTAAGGTGAACATTTGAAAAGCCTGGCATTAAAATGTACGTGATAGTTGATGAATATCCCAATTAACTTGGCTCGTGTCATCAAAAGTGAATAGAATTCGACACCATTCCTGCCAAACTGCTTCAAGGCCTTACTGTGTCTTGACACTACTTGTGCACAGATTGAAGATTTTTACTTTTTATAACCCATGGGCAGAAGAAAAATATGTGAAATCGAATTATTTGAGGCAGCAAACAGCATTTAAAAGTCATCTAGGAGATTGATACAGTTGTCTTTCGAATATAGGCTAGTGTTGCCTATGGCGTAAAAAATTCTTATGCCTTAGTGGCTATCTAATTCTATCTAGGAAATAAAGTCTGAGATTAGTTTTCCGGCCCGGTTCATAAGAGTCTCGCCCCCGCCAGGGGGGCTATCACGTAACTTTGTGATTTCAAAACGATTCGTTTTCAATGTTTTCAATGCCTATGGTTTAACACGGGCAGTGATTTGAAATCGAGTGATTTCGAGCCAAATCGAACGAAATAAAGTTGCACAATCGCCCGCCAGGTCTCCGAGTCAACGTTCTGCGCGGGCTGGCCTTCGGACGGCGCCGGCTCGTGCCGCCGAGACGGCGGCAGTCCGCTGGTCGTCGGCGGCGTGCTGGCGGGCCTCGTCTCGTGGGGCGCGCATTGCGGCAGTCGGCTGCCAACGGTCTACAGCGACGTCTCGGTCTTCCGCGACTGGATCCACCAGCGGATGGGCATCGCCGTGTTCCGCCACAACAAGTACAGGATGCCGTAGGCGGATCGAATAAAAGATGTTGGGGTTTTACTTGTTTCTATTTGCGATATTTATTTCCCTTGCAAAGTTATTAAATAATATAAAGCAATAGAAAGAAGCCGAGCTAGAACGTTACAGCTAAACTTTAAATATCCAAGCGATATTGAACAACAAGCATTGAATAACTACTTGCAAAGCTTTAAATGGTTTAACACACTGAAATCTCAGCCCTCTACAACTGGATCGAACAGTGGTTGGGCATTACTTAGCATTACCTTGTTCCGCCACAACAAGTACAGATTGCCGTAGGCAATAAGACGTGGGTGCGTTGAAATTAAAGTTCCATTCAATGTGTTTGACTCGGCAATATTTATTTCCTTGGCACTGTTTATTTACAGAAATTAGTACCTACTGATGTAAACATAAGCTTGTCAAAGAAATTTCATGGCAGCCAAGCTAGAATATTACAGCTAGATGTTAGATATCCAAGGAATAAATAAGCTTACTTGAATTTATCTTGTATCAAATAACTTCTCATGATTTGAATGATAAAACACGCCGACATCTTCGACCAGAAGATGGGCATTTTTGTGTCGAGTCTGAACCAAACAGATTACCGTAGGAAAACGGCGCCAGTGTGTTAACAGAAAGGTTTGGTGTCCGAGAGATCAGGAATATATCAGAGTATCTCCGTTCTCTGACTCTCCGGAGTGTTTCCGTAGCTGAATTGTTACATTTCATGCATCTTTTACCTACTCCTCTCACTTTAAAATAATACCTACACCAAAAAGACATGCTACTTTGGGTGCCTACACGATAGGGGCTAATTGTCCTTCTGAACCGAAAAAACCAAAACGAAAACCGCACAAAATAGGGGTTTAAACCGGTTCAAACCAAAACGAAATTAATTTTTTTGGTCCAACCGAACCGAAAACCGAACCGAAATAGTTTTCCGAACCGTAACCATAACCGAAACGAAAAAACATTAAGGTTCAAAGCCCTGCTTCATCCATAAACGTCATCAAAATTAGAATATAAATGCAATGACACAAAGCTTACGCCCTATCCCATGAGAGAACATACTTTCCAGTTGCAGTGCTAGCAGTCATTTTTGCAAGCCATTTGAGATTTGCCTACCCACCTTCAAGATGGCGGCAAAAGGCATGAAAAAAGGCATGGATGAATAAAGGCATGCAAAAGTGACTGTTAGCGCAGCAGCGGTAAGTGTACACAGGGTGTACACAGGGTGTACACAGGGTGTACACAGGTAGTGTCCACGGTCAGGCAGATGAGATGGAACGTGCCGCCTTGAAAGACGAAAATCAATGACGGTACGTAACGTTTTACAAAACCTTCTTATGCCAATGCCACTGCCGAATGTAAAGCAGGAATTTCCAATACCGAATGAAAAAATGTCTACGGTTTTGTTCGAGAGCGCGTCCTCTTTCCAGGGGTTACGGAAGAAACAGGTTCAGACATCTTAGTTTAAATAATAGAACCAAGAACAAAAAGCCAGAATTATAACTTTTTTTAAACTACCTACTGCTAGGGATGGGCAAAAAATATCGATATTTTGTGATATCGATATTTTGTTTCGATATATATACATCGATATTATCATTTGATATCACGCTTTCGATATTATGGATATCATATCGATATTTATTTCCGATATCAACATGGAATACTGACATAGAAAGCTGAAATTGTTAAGAATTCTACCATAGGTAAAAAAGAAAAATTCTGTTCAAATATCACCTTTTTCAAACATTTCTATCAGGACTTCCAGGATTTTGATATAAATTTCAAGGTAACCAATATAATATTTGATATTAGTATTTACTTCCGATATTTTTCGTTATCGATATTTTCTTTCGATATTATCGAAATATCAATATTTTCTTTCGATATCGATACATCAGTTTGGACGCCCATTCCTACCTACTGTTCAGGGGCCTTACCTAGCTCGGCCACTCGTAGTCCCGGGATTACTAGCAATCTACCCTGGCTAATTAACACCACCATAGCACCAAGCAGTAACCCCGACCTAGAGCGGCCACTCGTAGTCCCGGGATTACTAGCAATCTACCCTGGCTAATTAATACCACCGTAGCACCAAGCAGTAACCCCGACCTAGAGCGGCAGTATTACGGCCGGGTTATATAGCCGGGGCACATCGACTCTGACTTTAGTAACAAGCCATGAGATTGGTTGATTTGACTTCACTGCACAATGATGATCGTTTAAAAAGCTGTATGCCTTCTAGATAATGCTATCATCGTAGCACCACCGTAATACTGGTTGCTAGCGGTGCTACGAAATCAACAAACTGCCCATTGTTGAAATGGCCGCTCTAGGTCCGGGTTATATAACACCGCCAGCCCGGCTAATTAGCCGCTTGGTAGCCGCTCCAAATGGCCGAGCTAGGTAAGGCCCCTGGTAAGTAAAAGGTTCACATAAATCTAAGAGATATTCAGGCCCAAAGCGGCACGCCGCTCACACGCACGTGGTCGGCACTCACGTGGTCGGTGGTCGGCGGGATTCGCACGATGACGTGAGTGAAGTTGCGCGCGCGTAGCGCCGCCATGTCCAGGTACGCCATCTTGCGGCGGTAGCGCAGCGACGGCGCGATCTGCGTCTCGCCCGAGAGGTTCACGGCGTCGTCGCTGCCGGCGGGAAAACGCAGTGCGTTAGCTCGGTGTGAAGTATGAACACAGTTACACAGATGTAAGGTTTCCCAGACATTCTATCGTACCTAGTATGGCTATGGCAAAAAAATGATGCTAGTAACTTCGCTGTAAAATCGCTGGGGTGCGTTGGCAACCTGTTTTAACATCACCTACCAGGCCATGGCACAAGGTCAATTATAATCAAGGGACCCAATGTTCCTTGGGTGGTTACAGTTATGGCTTCATCTACCAGGCCATGGCACAAGGCCAATATAATCAAGGGATCCAATGTTCCTCAGGTGGTTACAGTTATGGCTTCATCTACCAGGCCATGGCACAAGGTCGATTATAATAAAGGGACCCAATGTTCCTTGGGTGGTTACAGTTATGGCTTCATCTACCAGGCCATGGCACAAGGCCAATATATTCAAGGGACCCAATGTTCCTCTGGTGGTTACAGTTATGGCTTCATCTACCAGGCCATGGCATAAGGTCAATTATAATAAAGGGACCCAATGTTCCTCAGGTGGTTACAGTTATGGCTTCATCTACCAGACCATGGCACAAGGTCGATTATAATAAAGGGACCCAATGTTCCTTGGGTGGTTACAGTTATGGCTTCATCTACCAGGCCATGGCATAAGGTCAATTATAATAAAGGGACCCAATGTTCCTCAGGTGGTTACAGTTATGGCTTCATCTACCAGACCATGGCACAAGGTCGATTATAATAAAGGGACCCAATGTTCCTTGGGTGGTTACAGTTATGGCTTCATCTACCAGGCCATGGCATAAGGTCAGTTATAATAAAGGGACCCAATGTTCCTCAGGTGGTTACAGTTATGGCTTCATCTACCAGGCCATGGCACAAGGTCGATTATAATCAAGGAACCCAATGTTCCTTGGGTGGTTACAGTTATGGCTTCATCTACCAGGCCATGGCACAAGGCCAATATATTCAAGGGACCCAATGATCCTTAGGTGGTTACAGTTATCTTGGTTACAGGTGATATAACAACAAACAGAGGCTCCATCCCTTGACTGCCAGCGAAGCTATTATTGCGGGCGGACGGACTTTGCGTAGCTGCTTTAGAATGGGAGTGGAAAATCTGGGTAACCTTAAACCATCGGTGCAATCGCCTCCGAAGGCGGACGATGACTGACCTGCAGACGCGATACGAGTGATGCACCGAGTGGGCGGCGCACGCAAAGATCCAGTCGCGCGGGTTGAGGTAGACGGCCTGCACGGCCAGCCGCTGGTACTTGGGCTCGGCTGGAAGAAACGAGCCAGTTCACCCTCGATAAACTATCGCCCTCGATAAAGTGACTAGCATACGTTACGAAACGTCGGGAAACCAGTGAGACTTTCGATTCAGCATTCAAATCCCAGTTTGAAATAGTTTTTTTCTAAACTAGTGCTAAAGATAGGATTACACTTCGTTTTATTCAAGAAGATACCATTCCGCTGGGATCGCTAGTGGTCACTGTAGCTTACATAATCACCAATATGACAAATCTGAAATCCTGTCATCTTTATACCTTCTAATATTACCAAAGCTTGTGTTTTTATCTCTCATCTATTTATTCGTTGATATTTTTACTCATAATTATGAAATAGATTCATGTTGTAATTGTTTTATTTGTAGCCAAAATAGTGTTTTCTTTACCCGCCATTAAAATTTAAATTCACGAGTTGGTAGTAGTTCGAGAGGGGGCAGTCCCTGCTGTGGCATCTTCTCTCACGGGCTACACAGGCTGTAAGTAGACACGAGTCTAAGAAATTTAGATAACACTCTGTCCCACGAAGCTAATAATAAAACAAATAAATAAACTTTATTATATCAACTATAACCTAGTTATATGTGCAGAAGGCTAGAGCTGTATTTTGTGACTTGATTTTATAAAATAAATAAATAATGAATAAAATAAATAAACTGCCGGGTAAGATCCTCGTGACCGTGACCACTCACCCGTGATGCGCACCATGATGTGGCGCGTGGTCTGCACGCCGCCCGCGTGCGCGATGCCATACTGCCGGCGGTTGTCCTCGAACCACTCGGCCTCGCGGTCCAACGCCGCGGTGGCGGGGTGTGCCGCCGCGTGCTTGCCCGAACTGCGCTGAGGGGCAAACAGATCGCGAGGGGCAGGTAGCAATCCCGCAAGATAACTACTTTATGTTGCAGCGCTAGCACAGATATCAGGTTTCCCAAATTTTCCACTCCCATACGAAAGCAGCGACGCGAAAGCCTTCCGGTCGCAATAATAGTTTCGCCGGCTGACGAGGGATGGAGCCACTGTTTGTTATTATGTCACCTATAACCAAGGTAACTGTAACCACATGTAAAACATTGGGTCCCTTGATTATATGGACTTTGTGCCTGGTGGATAATGTTAAAACAGGTTGCCACCGCACCCCAGCGATTTCCGGCGAAATTACTAGCATCAAAATTTTGCCCTAGCCATAGCTAGGTATGGAAGAATGGTCTGGGTAACCTTATACAGTCATGTTAGCCTTACTTTACCACAAACTGGTGAACTTCGAAGTAAATGTGTATTTGTAAAGAGAAAAATGGCAAATAATGGTAATGATAAAAACTCAATCAGTCAACTTTTTGGTATGGTACTCTATAATATGAGATCCTCAGAAAGCGGCTAACTCAAATTAATTCTACTGTCTCTGTGGTGCCAGCAGTCACTTTTGATTATTTAGCTTCTTACGCCTGCCTTTATGAAGCCATTACTGTGGCAAAGATTCTGTCACACAATAGAATTTGGCAAAAACCAGCCAAAACTGCTTTTAAGATTTATCACGACTAGTGCTTAGCAGTTACCCTTCAATGACACTGTCTACTTCATCACAATGAGAGACCAGTGTGCATCTAAAGCCCCGTTTATATTGGCGCATTTTTTATAAAAGTCTGCCACAAAAGTCTTATGCCGTCAAAATAATATGGCTCTAATTAATATTGTACTGACAAATTGAACAGTTTGTCAATATTTTATGTTAATGTTATACTAAATACTATATTATTTATAATATTACACAAATGTAATATGAAAAATAGCAATAATATTTTGACGACATGAAAATGCTGTGGCAGACTTTTGTCCAAAATGCTCTCATGTTAAGGTGGCTTTAAAACCACTGATCTCTAATAGTCTGGATGGAGAATAGTGTCCAGCTAGCAGCTAAAAATTGAAGTCAGATTACAGAAAGTAGTCAGCAAGTAATTTGAGAGTGTTTAAAACATGTTTACAGCATAATTACTACATGAAAGTTGCTGCAACCGACACTAAAATAATGCCTGGTTATATGAAATTTGATTTTGGGAGGCAGCCGCCGCACTGCTCTAAATTCACTACTTTGTGAGTTTTTCTTTAGTTTATTGGAGCCTGGTTTCGACATTGAATTTTCACACTGTTTCACAGCTTGTACATAATTTGCTATTCATGCACATATTTCGAGCCTAAGCATCAAGCAGGGACCATAAATACATATAAAAATCCTCACTGAATGCTACACTACACACCACAATTTGATGTAAATAGCTACGAAAACGGTTAGTAAAATCACTAAAATTACTAGGTATGGGATCTTATGGGGAGGCTCAAAATTTGGGACTTCTTCTTCTTGCTTGTTGACTTCAAAACCGCATTATGGCAACAGCTATCCAGGCTATTTGAGGTCAGTGCTTAAAACAAAGGTTATTATAATGGAGACATAACAATACTCCGGCGTCAAACAGACTGCGCCGCAGTTACCTGCACGAGGTGGTAGTTGAAAACGCGAAGCCTCTCGGTGGCGTTGGCGGTGATTTGCCGCTCGGCGACGGAGACCGTGTCGAAGAGGGCACGCACGATGACCAGCACCAGCTGCTTGCACCAGACGCTGCACAGGTGGTCGGTGGAGAGCCACACGCCCGGGATCGCCGTCGTCTGACGGGGAACGCACAAGGTCAAGCAAACGGGTTTGTGGAAGTCCTTCCTTCCATCCATCGCTTACTGGTCCAACATCTATCCTGATACTACCAGTAAAACCAAATACAGAAACGGGTTTATATTGTTAATTTTCTTAGCCTCATGTCTACTATATCCTAACTTTAGCACTAGTTTTGAAAAAAACTATTTCAAACTGGGATTTGAATGCTAAATCAAAAGTCTCACTGGTTTCCCGACGTTTCGTAACATATACTTGTTACTTTATCAAGGGTGATAGTTCGACTGACGTAAAAACATGAACAAAAGAACCAACAATTATCTACACTCTAGCGTGGTTCTCTTTTCACGAAGTCTCGCCAATCTATCAACTATCTTCCCACGTTTCTCCCCATAGAGATTCTATCCCCCATAGAGATTCTATCTCCCCATAGAGATTCTATCTCTATGGGGAGATAGAAACGATCATTTAAACGAATTGGAACTTTTTAAAAAACGATCTTGAATTTGAATTTATAAACATAAGATCGTGAACTTCGATTTTTTTAAAGATCTTTTTTTGATGACGATCTGACCTTTATAAAAGATCATGTAACGAGCTAGCTCTTACTGGGCTGGTGGTAACCTGTTTTTGTCGGTGGAGGGTCGGTCCGCGGTCAGAGGAGTTGAGTCTAGCCGAGACAGCAAAGAGCGTAGGTTACAGATTGTGAAGCAATAAATCGAAGCCTACACATTATCGACTGTGAATTTTCGTTGTTCATTCATACATACAAAACAACGTGGCGCCCAAACTCCTAAAAAATTGTCCCAGTAACACAATCCCGTTATAATCAATGTCAAAACGATCTACCCCAACCATGCAGCCCAGGCAAAATCACAACAGAAGCTCCTGCCTTGCCCGGCCCCCATCTCGTCGCGTACCTGCACGCTGACGTCGGCCGCTGGGTCTCTGGCGAGCCCCGACCGCACTTGCACGTCTCGCGTGCCGCCCGCGATCGAGACCAGCGTCACGTGGTGCAGTCGCGCGGGCCGCGGCGACCGCCACTCGCGCTCCACGCGGTGGTACACGTCGGCGAGCAGCCAATCGGCGCTGAGCGCCGGCGCGGCCAACGGCGCGGAGATCGCCAGCACGGTGCGGACGAGGGTGGGGTCGAACGACGGGGATATCAGCACTGCCTTGGCGATGAGCCCGCCCTGGAATAATAATAATGATAATATTAACTAGTTATTAGATCTTACGTTTTTTTTATATTAATGTCTATGAGAGGAAATTGTTACTGGTTTAAGCAGTTACCAGTATGCAGTTGATGGAAGGGAGGCGAAGCTGGAAAAATGTGCACCCGCACCGGGATACGAACCCGGGACCTCCTGCTTGCCGGGCAGGTGCTCTACCAACTGAGCTATTCGGTCACACATTCTCCCTGCTTCGCCGGGTGGGACAAGGGGGATCTCCAGGGAGACGAGAGGCCGAGTGACCCGTACATGGGACGGGTAAACGGACTCGGCCCCAGGACGGCGATGGCGCAATCACTTGACCCTTTGTCCCGTTCTCAGATGAAGAGACACAAAGTGGATGAGTGGAAATGGAGAACCTGCCCGGCAAGCAGGAGGTCCCGGGTTCGTTTCCTGGTGCGGGTGCACATTTTTCCAGCTTCGCCTCCCTCCCATTAATGTCTATTATTGAGGTATTCGAAAAACCTCAAAATGTGTCGGTTTTAGTTGGTAACGTTTCGCGGCATCCAACGGTTGAATAATATTGCGGGTCACGAGCCTGATAGCAAAGATATGATGGTTTAAAAACTCGAAATTTAACATGGCAGCATAGGAAATTAGGACGAAACCAGCACATGGACCAGGAAAGCTCTAAACGTAAACGATAGATTTGATCAAATTTCTATTACTTGAAAGATAATTATCCGCTGAATACTCCCGGCTAAATAATAGCTAGGGTGGCCATACTTTTTACACTAACGGCATTTCAAAATTTATATTGCAGGCGATTACAGTTTGAAAGTGTCGTTTTTAATGCATTTTTGTAATTTTTTTCCATGATAGTGAAGTTGTACTAGGTATTTACTATTTTTCTGTGTTGCACACAGAAACAGTAGTCATTGCCAAGGATACAATGACAACTCGATGGAGAAACTTTGATCATAAATACAGTGCCTACTTACATAATTCCCTTTCTACGATATGGCAATGCATTGGCAAAGCAAGGCATTTAAATATCAACACATTGGAGATATTGTCATGGGCACCTAGTACCTACCTATATTATACAATTTAAGAGGTGCCAAGATGGAGACCTTTAAGTGTAGTTTATCTCTAGGTTGATAATCTAACTATGAAACAATTTCTTGGGACGACAGGACTCCTAAAAACATGATAAGATATGTCTCTCACCATTGAATGTCCAACAAGAACGACAGAGGTAGGACTCTCGGGCAGAGACTTGTAGAGACCCAAAATTTTCGCGATCGCAAGACGCGTAAACTGGGTCTGATCCTCCAATACTCCACCAAACAGTGCAGAATATTCTTCATTCAGGTCGACGGCAAAATAGTCGAAATGAAATGGTGTGCGCGAGTCGATGCTCTTTCGCAAACTGACAGATGCCAAAGAGCGCACTGTGGAAATGGGTTGACGTTCATTAGTGTCCAGATATCATAGATTGGGAAAGAACTAGTGTCTGGCGGAAGACTCAATATTTATTCTTACTTTGCCGGTGTGATCCGCTGTTGCCAGGTATGAACAAGACAGGAATACCGTCAAAACGCATTTGTCTGATTTTTTCTGTTCGTTGGCCTTCACCGTAAGCGTACAGTCCATATCTGGGGTACTGTTTCTCCACTTTACCGGAGAAGGATATTTTCTAGAATATAACAATATCATTCAGTTCAGAGAATCATGATATTATTAAGTATTGACAGTGACTTGTGCGATGTGTGACATTGTGACCCGTCATAACCTAAAATACATTTCGGCACTTGTAATAAAAGTGACTACTTACCACATATTGAGGGTACTCAAACATATATGTCATCTCGCACTTATTTTCCTCAAATTCTGTGAGCACATTGTGCAAGCCTACTATTAAACCAACCAGGAAAATGCTCGAAACGAGCACGAGAAAATTGACGACAGCCATGCCACCATTATCCTTTGGACTGGAGGTTCAACCTTCGACCATTGCTAGCCGTTTATTTTGGAAACGGAATTTTGGAAACGGAGGGGTTATTTTGGGCACGATATGTCGTTTTCGCACAATCAGTAATTGTTGTTTTGACTGCACGAAACGTTGTTTTTAGCTCGAAATTTGTCTATCACGAATCGACGTTTTATGGGCACCTTCGGACAATCACGAAACGTCGTTTTTGCGCAAAAGTTGGCATCTTTGACAGCTAAGACAGATTCGTATTGTTTTTTTATTGAAGGAGCCGTCGTTTTTTGCGCAAAATGAGTATTTGTTTGGCATGATATGACGTGTTTTGCCCAAAAATAGTTCTAAAGTGGGACTTCGCACATTCAGTAGTAATTGTTGTTTTGACTGCACTTAACATTGTTTTTGCGCAAAATGAGTCCGAATTTTAATTGCGTCGCATATTCCGTAATTCGTGTTTTAAGTGCATGAGACGTAGTTTTTAGCTCAAAATTGGTTTATCACGATTCGACGTTTTAGGGGAATCGTCGAAATCTAAGACAGGAACGTATTGTTTTTTGACTGTACGAAACGACGTTTATGCGCAAAAAAAATTGTAAAGTGCGACATCGCTCATGCGGTAATTTGTGGTCTTGAGTGCATGAGATGTCGTTTTTTGGGCAAAATGAGTTTATTTTGGGCACGAGCTGTCTTTTTTTGCGCAATTGTTGTTTTCACTGCACTAAAAGTCGTTTTTGCGCAAAAAGAGTCCGAATTGTTTATTTATTATTATTTTTTTTTTTCAGTTTTACTGCAAATAGTACCTTTGTACAGGTGGCAGCATGTGGCAGTTAATTGCATCGCATATACCGTAATTGTTGTTTTAAGTGCATGAGACGTTGTTTTTAGCTCAAAATTTGTTTATTACTAATCGACGTTTTATGGGCATCTACGGACAATTACAGAAAGTGCGACATCGCAGTTACTGATAAGTAGTCTTGGTTCTGACTGCACGAAACGTCGTTTTTGCGCCAAAGTTGGAAAGTACCACATCGGACAGGCGGTAATTGTTGTTTTGAGTGCACGAAATGTCGTTTTTAGCTCAAAATTTGTTTATCACGAATCGACGTTTTATGGGCATTTTCGACAGCTAAGACAGAATCGTATTGTTTTTTGATTGCAGGAGCCGTCGTTTTTTGCGCAAAATGAGTATATGTTTGGGATGAAATGACGTGTTTTGCTCAAAAATAGTTCTAAAGTAAGACATCGCACATTCAGTAATTGTTGTTTGTATTGTTTTTTGACTGTACGAAAAGTCGTTTATGCCCAAAGTTGGAAAGTGCCACATCGGACATGCGGTTATTATTCTTTTGAGTGCAAGAGACGTCAAAACAAGTTTATTTTGGGCACTATACGTCTTTTTGCACAAATTTGGTCAGAAAGTGCGACAACTCACTCCCCGTAACTGTTGTTTTGACTGCACGAATTTTCGTTTTTAGCTCAAAATTTGTTGATCACGAATCGACGTTTTTTGGGCATCTACGGACAATTACAACATCGTAATTGTTTTCTGAATGCACGAAACGACGTTTATGCGCAAAATGAGTTCTGTACAACGTCTTTTAGGCGCAAAATGAGTTGGAAAGTGCGACATCGCACATGCGGTAATTAATGTAATGATGTAAAGAGCATGAGATGTTGGTTTTTGAGCAAAATGAGTTTATTTTGGGCACGAGCTGTCGTTTTTTGCGCAATTGTTGTTTTCACTGCACGAAACTTCGTTTTTGCGCAAAAAGAGTCCGAATTGTTAATTAAATCGCATATTCTTTATTTGTTATTTTAAGTGCATGAGACGTTGTTTTTAGCTCAAAATTTGTTTTTCACTAATCGGCGTTTTATGGGCATCTACGGACAATTAAAGAAAGTGCGACATCGCACAGTCAGTAGTTGTGGTTCTGTGGTTGAAACGTCGTTTTAGCGCAAAATTTGTTCTTCACGAATCGACGTAACGTCGTTTTTTGTGCAAAACGAGTTGATTTTGAGTGCATGAGACGTCAAAACGAGTTGAAAACGAAACTTCGTTTTTAGCTCAAAATTTGTTAATCACGAATCGACGTTTTTTGGGCATCTAAGGACAATTTCAATATCGTAATTGTTTTCTGAATGCACCCGTGCTGAATGCGAAGGCCCCGGAGGAGAGGAAAGCCCCGCCGGAGGCCCCGGGTGTCCTCTGGGCTGCCTGGAAGGAGGGGGAAGCCCCGCCGGTTGCCCCGGAGGAGTGGGAAGCTCCGGAGGAGGCCCCGGAGGAGGGGGAAGCCCCGGCGGTGGCCCCGGAGGAGTGGGAAGCCCCGCCGGGTGCCCCGGAGGAGGGGGAAGCCCCACCGGTTGCCCCGGTGGAGGGGGAAGCCCCACCGAAGGCCCCGGGTGTCCTCTTGGCTGCCTGGAAGTAGGGGGAAGCCCCGGCGGAGGCCCCGGAGGAGGGGGAAGCGCCGGCGGAAACCCTGAGGGAGGGGGAAGCTCCGCAGGAGGCCCCGGGTATCCTCTGGGCTGCCCGGAAGGAGGGGAAAGCCCCACCGGTTGCCCCGGACGAGGGGGAAGCCCCGCCGGAGGCCCCGGAGAAGGGGGAAGCCCCGCAAGTTGCCACGGGGAAGGGGGAAGCCCCGGCGGAGGCCCTGGAAGAGGGGGAAGCCTCGCCGGAGGCCCCGGGTGTCCTCTGGGCTGCCTGGAAGGAGGGGGAAGCCCCGCCGGGTGCCCAGGAGAAGGGGGAAGCTTCGCCGGAGGCCCCGAAGGAGGGGGAAGCCCCGCCGGGTGCCCTGGAGAAGGGGGCGGCCCCGGCGGAGGCCCCGGAGGAGGGGGAAGCCCTGCCGGCTGCCCCGGAGGAGGGGGAAGCCCCGGGTGTCCTCTGGGCTGCCTGGAAGGAGATGGAAGTCCCGCCGGTCTCCCCGGAGGAGGGGGAAGCCCCGCCGGCTGCCACGGGGGAGGGGGAAGCCCCGGCGGAGGCCCTGGAGGAGGGGGAAACCCCGGCGGAGGCCCCGGTGGAGGAAGAAGCCCCACCGAGTTCTTTGGCGGAGGGGGAAGCCCCGGCGTAGGCCCCGGTGGAGGGGGAAGCCCCGCCGAGTTCTTTGGAAGTAGGGGAAACCCCGGCGGAGGCCCCGGATTAAGGGGAAGCACCGGCGGAGGCCCTGGTGGAGGGGGAAGCCCCGCAAAGTCCCCCAGAGGAGGGGAAGGCCCCGGCGGAGGCCCCGGTGGTGGGGGAAGCCCAGCCGAGTTCCCCGGAGGAGGGGGAAGCCCCGGCAGAGGCCCCGGAGGAGGGGGAACCCCCACCGAGTTTCCCTGAGGAGGGGGAAGCCCCGGCGGAGGCCCTGGAGGAGGGGGAAGCCCCGCCGAGTTCCCTGGAGGAGGGGGAAGCCCCGCCGAGTTCTTTGGAGGAGGGGGAAGTTCCGGCGGAGGCTCTGGAGGAGGGGGAAGCCCCGCCGGGTCCCCCTGAGGAGGGGGAAGCCCCGCCGAGTTCCCCGGAGGAGGGGGAAGCCCCGGCGGAGGCCCTGGAGAAGGGGGAAGCCCCGCCGGGTCCCCCTGAGGAGGGGGAAGCCCTGGCGGAGGCCCCGGAGGAGGGGGAAGCCCCGGTGGAAGCCCTGGAGGAGGGGGAATCCCCGGCGGAGGCCCCGAAGGAGGGGGATCCCCCGCCGAGTTCCACGGAGGTGGGGGAAGCCCCGCCGAGTTCTTTGGTGGAGGGAGAAGCCCCGGCGGAGGCCCCGGAGACGGGGGAAGCCCCGCCGAGTGCCCCGGAGGAGGGGGAAGCCCCGCCAGTTCCCCGGAGGAGGGGGAAGCCCCGCCGAGTTCCCCGGAGGAGGGAAACGCCCCGGCGGAGGCCCCGGAGGAGGGGGAAGCCCCAGCAGAGGCCCTGGAGGAGGGGGAAGCCCCGCCGAGTTCTTTGGAGGAGGGGGAAGTTCCGGCGGAGGCCGCGGAGGACGGGGAAGCCCCGCCGAGTTCCCCGGAGGAGGGGGAAGTCCCGGCAGAGGCCCCGGAGGAGGGGGAAGACCCGGCAGAGTCCCCGGAGGAGGGGGAACCCCCACCGAGTTCCCCTGAGGAGGGGGAAGCCCCGCCGAGTTCTTTGGAGGAGGGGGAAGCCCCGGCGGAGGCCCCGGAATAGGGGGAAGACCCGGCGGAGGCCCTGGAGGAGGGGGAAGCCCCGCCGAGTTCCCCGGAGGAGGGGGAAGTCGTGGCGGAAGCCCCGGTGGAGGGGGATGCCCCGCCGAGTTCTTTGGAGGAGGGGGAACCCCCGCCGAGTTCCCCGGAGGAGGGGGAAGCCCCGGCGGTGGCCCTGGAGGAGGGGGAAGCCCCTTCTGAGGCCCCGGGTGTCCTCTGGGCGTCCTGGAAGGAGGGGGAAGCGCTGCCAGTTGCCCCGGAGGAGGGGGAAGCCCCGGCGGGGGCTTCGGTGGGGGGGGATGCCCCGCCGGCTTTTCAGGAGGAGGGGGAAGTTCCGCCGGAGGCCCCGGAGGAGTGGGAAGCCCTGCCGAGTGCCCCGGAGGTGGGGAAAGCCCCGGCGGAGGCCCCGGAGGAGGGGGAAGCCCCGCTGGTGGCCCCGGAGGTGGGGGAAGCCCCGGCAGAGGTCCCGGAGAAGAGGAAGCCCCGCCGGCTGCCACGGGGGAGGGGGAAGCCCCGCCGTTTGCCCCGGAGGAGTGGGAAGCCCTGTCGATTGCCCCGGAGGAGGGGGAAGCCCCGGCGGTGACCCTGGTGGAGGGGGAAGCCCCTCCGGAGGCCCCGGGTGTCCTCTGGGCTGCCTGGAAGGAGGGGGAAGCCCCGCCGGTTGCCCTTGAGGAGGGGGAAGCCCCGGCGGAGGCCCCGGAGGAGGGGGAAGCCCCGCTGGTGGCCCCGGAGGTGGGGGAAGCCCCGGCAGAGGTCCCGGAGAAGAGGAAGCCACGCCGGCTGCCACGGGGGAGGGGGAAGCCCCGCCGTTTGCCCCGGAGGAGTGGGAAGCCCTGTCGATTGCCCCGGAGGAGGGGGAAGCCCCGGCGGTGACCCTGGTGGAGGGGGAAGCCCCTCCGGAGGCCCCGGGTGTCCTCTGGGCTGCCTGGAAGGAGGGGGAAGCCCCGCCGGTTGCCCTGGAGGAGGGGGGAGCCTCGGCGGAGGCCCCGGAGGAGGGGGAAGCCCCGCCAGGTGCCCCGGAGGAGGGGAAGCCCCGGCGAAGTCCCCGGACGAGGGGGAATCCCCGTCGGAGACCTTTGCGGAGGGGGAAGCCCCGCCGGCTGCCCCGGAGGAGAAGGAAGCCCTGCCGGATGCCCTGGAGGAGGGGAAAGCCCCGGCGGAGGCCCCGGTTGTCCTCTGGGCTGCCTGGAAGGAGGGGGAAGTCCCGCCGGTTTCCCCGGAGGAGGGGGAAGCCCCGGCGTCTGCCACGGGGGAGGGGGAAGCCCTGCCAAATGCCCCGGAGGAGGGGAAAGCCCCGGCGGAGACCCTGGTGGAGGGGGAAGCCCCGCCGGAGGCCTCGGTTGTCCTCTGGGCTGCCTGGAAGGAGGGGGAAGCCTCGCCGGTTGCCCTGGAGGAGGGGGAAGCTTCGGCGGAGGCCCCGGAGGAGGGGGAAGCCCCGCCGGCGGCCCCAGAGGAGGGGAAAGCCCCGCCGGAGGTCCCGGGTGTCCTCTAGGCTGCCTGGAAGGAGTGGGAAGCCCCGCCAGTTGCCCTGAAGAAGGGGGAAGCCCCGGCGAAGACCCCGGTGATGGGGGAAGCCTTGCCGGAGGTCCCGGAGGAGGGGGAAGCCCCGGCGTAGGCCCCGGAGGAGAGGGAAGCCCCGCCGAGGGTCCCGGAGGTGGTGAAAGCCACAACGGTGACCCTGGTGGAGGGGGAAGACCCGCCGGAGACCCCGGGTGTCCTCTGGGTTTCCTGGAAGGAGGCGGAAGTCCCGCCGGCTGCCACGGGGGAGGGGAAAGCCCCGGCGGAAGCCCCGGAGGAGGGGGAAGCCCCGCCGGCTGCCACGGGGGAGGGGGAAGCCCCGGTGGAGGCCCTGGAGGTTGGGGAAGCCTTGCCGGAGGCCCCGGGTGTCCTCTGGGCTTCCTGGAAGGAGGGGGAAGCCCCGCCGGTTGCCTCGGAGGAGGGGGAAGCCCCGCCGGAGGCCCCGGAGGAGGGGGAAGCCCCGGCGGAGGCCCCGGAGGAGGGGGAAGCTCCGCCGGCTGCCCCGGAGGAGGGGGAAGCCCCTGCAGAGGCCCCTGAGGAGGGGGAAGCCCCGCCGGCTGCCACGGGGGTGGGGGTAGCCCCGCTGGTGGCCCCGGAGGAGGGTGAAGCCCCGGTGGAGACCCCTGAGGAGGGGGAAGCCCCGGTGGTGGCCCCGGAGAAGGGGGAAACGGCTAGCAATGATCGAAGGTTCAACACTGTTGCCAGAGGCTTTCCCTACGGCTCTCGCCAGAAATCCCTATTTTCACAAGAAAATCCCTACGCGTGTTAAACTCGCATAAACTCATTGGAAATGCGAAAAAAAATCGATGGCGCATTGTTTTTTTTGTAGGTCACACACAATTTCGGGCAATGAACAGTTTCTTTTTCAAGTTCCACGTTTCTTTGAAGGGGCACGAACATGGGTTTACACAAAATAATCGTAACAATATTTCTGAGTTTGGAAAATCCCTGAAACCCCCTATTTATCCCTATAATTCGCTGGATACCTTCCGGTTGTTGCAAGGGACATCTTGACCAAGGTTGGGGAAATGTCATCCCTCACAAATGAATACTGATCAATATATCAGTCTATTAACAAGACTATACCTACTCTTATATTATTTGGTCTTGGATGCTAATAAGAGTCCACCATCTCCAATAAAAAATGCTTGTTAAAAACGTTCTAACGCAGACAGGAGTCTCTCGATGACCTGGAAAGCAGAGGGCGGACATGGAATGTGTTGCCAGGACCAAAAATAAACCAGTTGGTAAACACAGGTCAGACGGCAAATGAATGTAGATTGTAGATACTAATTCACTAAATTACTTAATTGTGCGATACAAAACCAGCTTTTGTGATGGCAATTGCCTTGCACCTTTCAGCGGTACAATTCTCAATAAGATGGCTCGTTCATAGAACGACGAAATCAAACAGACGGCACCAATAAATTTGAAGAAAGCTTGCAGCTCAGTGTCAAAAAGGTGTGTTGACAATGGCTTTGACATCAGAAACCAGCCTGGGTCAAGCAGACCAAGACGTGAAATCCCCGAGCAAACTGACGGTACGGTTCTGCGCAGACTTCAAAAGCTGTCGTTCCATCGGCGTTAATTGGTTCGTTCCCGGTCGATTACAGGTCCCATGGCAAACGAGGAAAAAACTGCAAGGAAGATAAGACAAGAGTATTCATTTCTCCGAAAGAGCAATGCTATATGACTTTGCTCCAATTATAGTGATTAGATTCAGAAAAAATCTATCACATAATATATAGGTAGGTACTAAAAATCTAGGTAGGTACCGAATTCAAAGTAGGTACCTACTGGGATGGGTAGCTTTTTTTAACTTCTATCTCAAACATATACTAGTTGAGTTTGGTATGAAATGAAAGCTCATTGTAATATATTATTACTTAGTTATTACAATGCAATACAATTTCAGATTCAGATTTCATGTTCATGTTTGAAATAAAATTTCAAACACTGTCATGTTCTGCTTGGCAAACCAGTCTGCATAGTTTCACAATTCTCGAAATGTTTGTCGACACTTTCGATGAACGTTTTTAATATTTTTTGGTGCAATCTTGAAGAGATATGAACATAACTATTTGGGTTCCTTCATTTCTAGTTTACATTACATACAAATCACATTGTTTACTACACACCATTGTACATTCATTCTGCCACTCACATTGTGCGTCATTGAATTAATTGTTCACTTCATTCATGTATAATATATTTTCACTAGTCTAAGTCAAAATATTTTCCAAACACCCTCAAAGGGTCCCAGTGGCGGCATGGCAATGGTAATTTTTAGCCATGGCACTGGTTCCAAAGGGTGGGTGGGTGGGTGGGTGGGTGGGTGTCGAGGGGTGTGTGGCTGGGCATGGATTCTTTCCTGCGACAAGGACAAATTGCCAAAGGCCTTGATTTGGACAAGACCATACATAGCTAGGCAGAAACTTCAACGCGTTTAACTACACTGCTGCTCCGCAAATAGCTTAGTGGATGCTGCAGTACCTTCAAAGTATTTAAACGAAAATAATTGGGCTTTGAATAGGGATTGTCAGACATGAGCGAACTCGTCACAAAATGCGCGTTCGCATTCATTCAGCGATCAAAATAATTCGATGCATGCAACATAGCTGTTATTAATAGAAGAATCAATGGAAATGGTGAGTTTGAGCTATAATATCAAAGTATAATTGTTATAAGATTCCTAAAACATAATTATTTTTCGACAGATACCTCTACCTGTAACAAAAAAAGATCGCGAGCTAAATCAAACAGATAAATGCATTGATTTCCCCGAAAAAAATTTCCTTAACCCCCCCCCCCCCGGTCGAATGGGGTGGGTGGGTGTCGGGGATGTAAGGAGCTGGCACCGGTACCTTCCAAGTCCCAAGCCGCCACTGAAGGGTCCAGTTAACCGCTGTTGTAGGTACTAGTACTTACTATATACTTATACTTGTACTGTTGTACTTGTACAATTGTGCCGATGGAATAAAACGTATATTTACTTTTATATTATTACTATTATTATTATTGGGAAACATTGGAACATAAATTTATTTCATCCAAGTTCCTTGTGTATTCACTATTAAGTAAATCAAAATAATTCAAAATCCTACAGTCCTACAGCTCAGATAAAATAATAAAATATTAAAGGTACCTAGTCATAACGAATTTTTTCGAAAATTTTCCGTGAATCTAATAAGGCCAATTTGAGCACGGTTGAGAGCAATCATAGAAACTACTCGAGTAGATAGCTGTATCCGAAAAAAAGCAATGAATGACCAAATTTGAGAGTGGATACCATGTCTACAAAATGCTAGAATATTACCAAAACATAATATGCCTAGCTGCGTCAACAGTATTGTCTCGATATTATAGTACCTACATACTTTGGGCTGTCTTATGTTTCATTCCAAATTGTTAGTGAGGCTTTTTTTTCTGCTGTGCAAATTACCTCCAGTCCAGTCTGGACCAAAAAAAGTATATTGACATTGTGACAATGTTTACACAAATCCGTGCATGCCCCAGTCGCAGTCCGACGAACACTGATGGTACAATGTGGTACGATGTCTTGTTTAGGTACATGAACATGAAGAAATAAGCTTACTGTACCCAACATTTGCAGGTACCAGCCATTAATGCACTCATATTTCGTGCAGCGGCATAACTTATTTCTCTTACTTACTACCCATTTCAACAATTTTATAAATCTGTACACTATTAAGCCAGTGAAGGGATGCAAATTACCATTGGGTTTATAATGGTCATACCTTAGATTATACCATTGCATCCTAACCATTTGTTTATTGAAGGGAATGGGATATATAAAATGCAATATAAATGGGATATATCAAATATTTCCTGCAGATATTTATTCTAAGCAACTAATTTGCCAACGCAAATAGCAAGCACTGTTTTAAATAACAAATTACAAAAATTTACAAATTTGTACATTTTATGCCAATAAATGTTTAAGCAGCTGGTAGGTATTAAATATTATAAATTTATGCAAGGCTGGGACATGAGATAGGGGCAAGGCCCGCGTTAGGCAGGGCGCGATGGGACAGGGCGGGCTCTCGGCACCCATGCTGTGATTCCCAACTCAATGCACGGCTTGACAGACATGGGATGTGGGGGCAGGATCCACGTTTGTTTACTTAACTTCGTTTAACTTTGTCGTAGATCACTCATCGAGACCCAATCACAACAACGGTGGGAGAAGCATGACATATTGTCTGCAAACTTTCCAAGAAGTCACCTGTTTTGTTAAGTTATATTGAGCTATTGTTTTGTTGATAACAGCTGGTAAGAATACGACAACTATATAAGGTCTGATTAATGCATTGCAAGGAGAAATTATCAATTTATGTCACAAGATAAGAGCAATAAAGGATCGTAGGATGACAGTAAGGTGAAAGCTGAAGGGTATAAAAACAAGCCCAGTGAATATATAGTTGAATTACCATCATAATACAAGTTTATTGAAAAATACTAAAACAATCTTTTTCTAAAGACTATGCCAACCAAAAATACAACAATTTTACGCTGAATTCATTTTTCAAGCTAAAATGAAACGTAGGTACAAACTAGTATTATGTTCTATTTGCGAATAATACACTCTTAGGAATGCTGTTAAAAAATGAACAACCTCCAATTTTGTGCTTAAATGCTCTTTGAATTCCAATCGAAATTAGTAGTAGCCAGAATGATAAAAGCGAAACATAGACGTAAATAGTTAAATGATGGCTGGTTTTTATTTCACCAAGTCTTGACAACTTCAAAATAAATGCAACGATGTGTCCGTTACAGATTAGTGTGAATTAAACTATGAAGAATTAAATTATTAAGGTACCGCCCGAGGGCAGCGAGACACAGAGACAAGCGCTGGCCGTTTGTCCAAAAATTTCGAGCTGCATACGTCGGTAAGAAAAAAATCGCAGCCATCTTAAACGAAAACGCAAAAACTCGACACCAGGAGCGTCGAACACAAGAGGAAATTTGGAACGTAAAATTAACCACATAGTTACCTCATAAAGACTTACGATTTAAAAACTGCGCCCCACTCCGAGAAGCTCCCCGATCCCGCAACGAGACTCGCGGGACCCCAAAGTCACCCCCCGGCCGGCCAAACTAAGTTTCGGCACTACGCTTCCGCAAAATGCAGCCGCGACAACTTTCGCATGCCATTCACACGCAAAACAACAGTTTTTTTATTACATTATTAAACCCAAATGAAAAGATATCTAAACAGTCGAGATAGCAGTCCTAGCGGCGATTTCCCGCGCGCGTTATGTACTAGCTACTTAACGATCTGCGCTTGAGACCGCGCAGAGTGGCAACGATAACGGCGGAGACGCAAACGTTTCCGTCTGTGGACATTGAGACGATCGCAGAGGGGAGCGGCGGAACGGCGCAGTTCGTTGGCAAGGCGATGCTTAAGCCGGAAGCTGCAGCTTCTTGCCCTTCAAAACTGAAAAGGCCAGAATATGGGGTTATACACATAATAGTTTTTATGAAACTGCAAGGGAGTACCAAAAAACTATTTCAAACAGGTATTGAGTGCAGTGTCCAGCTTGTTTCCCAACATTTTCTACAATACAAGTTACTTTATCACAGGTAATGGCTCGATATGGGTAGTAACCATAGGTAAGTAATGTAGAACAGTGAGTGCTTATCAATTTTAAGTGTAGTCAAGGAGAGCGCTGGTTGGACGCACCTCTTCATTGATAATCATCACTAATCAAGTGTAGCCGAGGAAAAGAGCCAGCTAAACTTGGTGCTTTAAAATCCGAATGGAATTCATTTACAGATTGGGGAAATCATTCAAGTAAAACTGCTACGAGGTTCGAAACCTAGATGTGACATTGATTTAACTTTGATGCATTATCTTCAAAAGTGATATTGAATGAAAAGCAAGCTTTAAGGAGATCAAGTGAGCAACTTAGTTTCACACAAAATAGCACCTCAAGCAACGGTAGCACCTGGTTGGCCGAGGAACAACTTCATGGACATCAATTCCATCTCTTCTTGATCAATTCAAGAGGAGCTCCAACGACAAAATAGTTTTGCACAAGAGCTTACCTAACCTAGGTACATCCACACTTGTAAAAAATAAAAATAAAAATAGTGTTGTTCACTGTTTCACGGTTTGAACTGTGTGGATGAGAAAGGACCTGTTCCAATGTTTAGGCAAATTATTTTTTATGGACCAAAACTCCAACCACAAAATGCAAACACCATAAAACCACAACATAATCATTCCGTGGCTTTCAAAACTTAAAGACAACCGACAAAAACCGTGATATCTAATCGCTCACCTTTGGTAATGTACAGATAGAAGAAGTCGCAGTAGAGCACGGTCTGCACGATGCCCGCCACGATGGCGATGAGATCGTAGTGGTCTTCGAAGTAGAACCGGTAGATCCAGTTGAGCAGGTAGAGCCCGCGGTAGGTGCCCAGCGCGAACAGGTAGTGTGACGTGATGGACTCGGCCTCGCCCGTTTTGCTCACGAGGAACAACTGCGGCAGGATCGCCACCGACTCCAGGTAGATGCTGAACGTCCAGAGCAGCTGCGCGGACAGACGATTACGAGGTTATAACAAAATACATATATTTCAAACTGGGATTTGAATGCTAAATAAAAGTCTTACTGGTTTCTACCAATGGTTTCCTACTGGTTTTTTAGCATTAAAACCCCAGTTTGAAATAGTTTTCTTCAAAACTAGTGCTAAATATAGGACAAAGGTGGGAGTCTTAAGAAATTTTACAAGGTTATTAAATTTCTTAGACAAATGCCTACTTGTACTATCTTAAGCACAAGTGAAAAAACTGTTGCAAACTGGGTTGTGAATGCTAAATAAAAGTCACACCGGTTTCCCGCCATTTTGTAACATGGGTATTTCTTCAAAGGGCGGCAAAACGATGAGGTGGACACACTTTTGAAACCTAATCTACATAGCGGTATGGTCACGTTATGCCTTTACCGGTTCTGATTGATACGCTCCCTTTATATGTCAATGTTAAATATCTAACTTTGAAATCGACAACGGCAATATCAGAGTTACTTGATCCCAGTGCTGGTCCAAGTTTTCCTAATCTTATCACTTTTTCGAACTCGGTATTGAATACCAAGCGAAATCCATTACAAACAGTTTTAACAACTTGAAGCTTTTCTAATCGGTAGGTAACTTCACTTAAACCTAGTATTCCTTACAATGTGTGAGTTTTTGTTTGTTGAATGATTACCCGGTGGTTTAGCAGTAAATTTAGTTTTTGTGGCATAGGAGCTTTAACCATGAAGTGATGTGTGAAAGGAGAATAAAGAAGTTAACTTGTATGAATGTGGTACCTACCACAATCACTACCAAAGATAGTTATTAACCAATCATTTTATCAGTATTAATGTCCATTATTTGGATTTGGTGAAGGTAGGGTTGAGAAGTTGGTAAGTACGTGTACCGTACAAACATTGTTCTAAGCCAAACGTGTTGCGAAACTAAGAATTTGGCAGGGTACAAAAGGTGTACAAGACAGCCACGAGTGAATCTAGTGAAGGAAGTAGCGTCAGCTCCGCTGCCCAAAACACCAATTTTACTTCACTAAACCTTTGACGTTATCTGTTAGACAAGCCAATTAATTGTCGCCTGCAAGCGTAGGAACGCAAAGAAGATCATTATACACGTTGGGAGGTACCTACCTCAAGCACCGAGAAGTCATGGTTGATCAGCAGTGCCAAACATGCGGCAGGAATCACCAAGAACTCAATTCTGTGAACAAAACGAACCGAGAGCTAAACACTGCAATCTTCGTGGCACCTAATTGCTTTTAAGAGATGTAATTATTCAGTATTCTCATCAATAACTAACAGAAGGATCTACGAATTACCTAACACATTGCTTCCTATAGTTTTTTTTTACAAACAATTTGTTGTAGGTAGGTACTATAGATTAATACTTGCTATTATTATCAACTCAAACTCCTCCTTAAAGTACTTACGGAAGTCTTACATACAAAAGTAATTCAAACCGAGGCAAAATACTGCGTAGCACCTCGGTACAGCAAGCATGCAATTCCTTGGCTTAACTTCATGCAGCTAAGCCATTTATTTAACCTAGCTGGTGATAACCAACTCTTTGATCTGGTTTAAAAGTTTTTTTCTACGTCCGTAGGTTGTAGTAAAATTAAGCTATACACAGGCAAGTTGAACTAGAACTCTTACCGGAAAGTATCGTGGTTGTGGTCGTAAGTAGCCTTGAACTTCATGTACATCAGGTAGATGGTGGCGTACGATGCTCCGATGAAGATTACCTTCATGAACGTGTTGTATGGTGAAATGTATGTAGTTAGCAAATCCAAGTATCTCGTTGTGTATACTAAAGCGAACAAGATTTGCGACTTGCCCGATATTCCTGAAAGCAACAAACGTTTTGTGATTATGTTTGAACATAGATAAAATTACAACAGTTTAATTTTTTACAGACATCACGAAGCAGTCAGTGACCTTTTCATTGATTCCAGAAAGTGATGGCTAGGCTCAGGTCATTAGGTCCTAGAAGATGGGCTAATCTATTGTCTATTTATTGCCGCGTGGATTACTGATTGCAATATCATGGAATTGACGATATTTTGGATTGAATAACATTGTGGATGAACGGGTATAGACAAAATTGATGAAAATCATAATAGCCTGGCTGTCAAAATCGCGAAAATGGGGTGTAACGTGGTGATACCGCATAAACAAGTGCCAAATTGGCATCAGCCGGCAACGGCTCGGGGATTTACGTTTCACAGCTAGTAAAATCGATTTCGTCACTTACCCGCACAGGAACGCGTCTTCCATATTTTCAGTAATAATATGATTATCGCCAAAAGGTGAGATAAATCCCCTAAAAGTCTAAATATATTCATTTTTTGTGAATTCTGTCACCTACGTACACCCCGAAAATGACGTGGCTACGAACTGTAGGTGGCAGCACTGTACGTCAAAGCCCTGCGTGGAATGTGTCGAAACAGCAGTTCTGCTGCGCATGAACGGTCTTCTAGATTCAGTTCGAATGGCGGGATCCGTTACGCATGTGCCAACTTTAAACGTCGAGGAAATTGAGGAAAATCGCGGAAAGTCAACTGTGTTTCAGTTGTGGCTCGAGAGCCGATAATGAAGCTTGTGTGAGGAAAACCGTCCTGCGCCTTTTGATTATTACGCACCTCGCTGCATGCTTCGATAGTTAGCGCTACGCTCGGAAATACAATTGCGCGCGGAAGTTTCGATGAGATTGCTGGGCTCCACAGACCGATTCAACGGGTATGTCAGCTGTCACAATCTCCACTTTACATTGCACATTTTTCTTCCGAGCAAACTTTTTTAGAATTCTTTTTATATATCCCCAAAAAAATATTGAAAGTCCTTGCATAGCTGGTATAACTTGGTATGCTAGTCGATATTTTAAAAAAATGGTCATCATATAGTTGAGAGTTTAATCCAAAACCTACGTACCTACCTAGGAATTATACTAAAAACAAGATTCACGACAAAAGCATGAAAAAAAACTTTGGCAATAAGGCATTCTAAGGAAACCCCATCAAATACCACCAAAACTAATTAAGAGTCTCGTATCACACGACTAAAGCCAGCGAGTGATAAAGTAACATCTCCTTCCGAAAGTTGCAAGTTGCACATAGTTCACATTTGCTACCGTTACAACAATCTTGTCGAGCAAGAAATTCAAATACGAATTAATCTCTCTCACAAACTGAAATTATTCCGCCAGCATCGTGTGTATTATAAACTTTTCGCGCCAGAGACATTATATACATGTATATAGCGCGTGTATACATAACTTCTCATTGCCGACATTTATTCTACTTACAGAAGTCGACTAAATGTTTGCCGGCAAATACAGTATTATGTTCACTCGGTCTGCCGCGAAATAGGATGCTTTCACATACTCAAAGTTTTCCAACGGGCCGCTGCATGTAGTCGCAGCTCTAGAATTCAATTATCTATTATCAAGATTGCGGAAAACGGACGCTCATGGAGGAAACCATTTCCACGCTGCGTTATGTGATATTTTACTATCACTTATCAGACGTAGCGAATCTTCAAGAGGAGGTCTTCTATACGCGAATATTGAACTTGGTAACAATCTAATAGATGCATTAGAGGCAGTCTGGTTGGGGGAATTGTAACAAGTATAGGTGCATGAGTTTTGAGAATGGAATCGATTCGCTCTGTAGCTCGGAAACAGAACTTAATCCATTCCAGCAACGAGACTGGGCTAAAACCACAAAAAGCGGCGAACAAAGCAGAAAAGCTTAGAGCGAGACTGTGAGAAACAGTCAGCCTGTGCGCCGATAAAAGAAGCCGTAAAAAAAGGAAACAGGATTTCCAAATTGATAGATAGAAAATCTATCACAATTGCGGTGAGGATTTGAGGCTTAACCGTAATAACATATAGAATGGCTGGGTTTTACTTGGCTGCATCGTAAAAAAAATGTATAAAAGTTCATCCATTATTGCTGCCCAGAAAAAAAATGTTATGCTTTTATCTACTTTCTCCCAAGACTTTTCGTGTATATAAGATATTGTAGAAGTTTGGCAAACTTCGATTATCACACAGACAGAATATCTGTCCAAATATTCTTTCTCGTCGCGCAAACTATTTCAATTTCTAGTGCAAACATGTTGCTATACAGAACCAACGAGTTTCTTGGTCGCCCTTCGATCTTCTCTACAGCGCACAGGTTAGCAAAACGCAATCGTCCCAGTGTCTGCAATGTCAACAATGCAGAGACGAAGACGGGCCAATTACGCAGCGTAAAGACTCCATGAGGCACACGCACTTTTCTTTGGGCTCACACATGATTGGGGGGGGGGGGGGGGAGGGGGGGGGGGGGGGTTGGCCTTGTTTTGCTTCATTCCCCTGTTTGTTTGTTTGTTCGTGTGTTGACTTAAAATGTATTTGCTTTGAATTATTGTGCCAGACAGTTATTTAATCAATTACCCAATGATGAGACTCGAACGGGCTTCGCGAATTGGTTCCTTTGGTCGCGTTTAAAGATGAGCAAACCATCAACAATGGACGGAATCTTGTCATGTAAGAGAGTTTTATCGCACTGCAGACCAGACACAAATACATTATTTATTGCTAATTACTAGGAAACGCTGCCAAAGTGTTCGCGTTGAAGATGAGCGTATGGGCGCAACGGTGCTAAGTTGTGAACAAAGGTAGACACCCTCAAAATTTCATCGCAATCGACGCAGGCGTTTGGTTTGTGGAGCGCGCGCAAACACACATACATACATACAAACAAACACACACAAGTGCTTTTTTTTTTACCAGTAGTGAAATTGAAGATTTCACTTCGCTCGCTACGCACATCAAAAATTAATAATGCCCGGTTTGATCAATGTTTTAACTCTTACAGTTGAGATCCCAGCTGGGAGTTACAACTGAATTCAGCCAATCGCATGCAGCGAATTCCGAGTTGTAACTCCAAGTTGTGCGCTCAACTAGGAGTTAGAAACCCTGCTGAGTGAAACCGGGCATCATAGAGTTAATTAATATTAAGACAATTCACCAGAGGATATATAGGAAACACTATACGTGCGGTCCTTATTCTTTCAATGCGCTCTGCATGGTGGTAATTCGTTTGGTTTGCCGAAAGGGTATGCGGGCAATTAGGAAATGTCATGCGTCTAAAGGTTTCTCTCTAGCTAATTGCAGTCTGGAATCTAGTGTGTTAAACTTTGCACGCACAACCTTTTTTTTGCGAAAATCGTGATTTGTGATGAACTACTGACTGAATAATAATTATTCAGTAATTTCAGTTTGTGAGAGACATACACACGGTGCTTGCGGAATAATTTCAGTTTGTGAGAGACATACACACGGTGCTTGCGGAATAATTTCAGTTTGTGAGAGACATACACACGGTGCTTGCGGAATAATTTCAGTTTGTGAGAGACATACACACGGTGCTTGCGGAATAATTTCAGTTTGTGAGAGACATACACACGGTGCTTGCGGAATAATTTCAGTTTGTGAGAGACATACACACGGTGCTTGCGGTATAATTTCAGTTTGTGAGAGACATACACACGGTGCTTGCGGAATAATTTCAGTTTGTGAGAGACATACACACGGTGCTTGCGGAATAATTTCAGTTTGTGAGAGACATACACACGGTGCTTGCGGAATAATTTCAGTTTGTGAGAGACATACACACGGTGCTTGCGGAATAATTTCAGTTTGTGAGAGACATACACACGGTGCTTGCGGAATAATTTCAGTTTGTGAGAGACATACACACGGTGCTTGCGGAATAATTTCAGTTTGTGAGAGACATACACACGGTGCTTGCGGAATAATTTCAGTTTGTGAGAGACATACACACGGTGCTTGCGGAATAATTTCAGTTTGTGAGAGACATACACACGGTGCTTGCGGAATAATTTCAGTTTGTGAGGGACAAACACACATACAAAACACACACAAGTGATTTTCTTTTTACCAGGAGTGAAATTGAAGATTTCGCTTTTCTTGCTAAGCTCATCAATAATTGATGAGCTTAGCAAGAAAAGCGAAATCTTCAATTTCACTCCTGGTAAAAAAAAAAGCACTTGTGTGTGTTTTGTATGTGTGTTTGTGCGCGCTCTACAGGCCAAACGCTTGCTTCGATTGCGATGAAATTTTCAGGGTGTCTACTTTTGCTCTCAACCTAGACCCCATGCGTTTTTCAAGAAAATCCTCCATATACCCGTCCCCTTCAAAGCATAAAAAAGATCAATATTCGAAATTGGGAAAATTTTGATTAATACTGAAATTATCTAAAAGTGCGTATTTTTCCCAAATTTTCCATAAAAAACACAAACAGCTGCAAACAGCTACAAACAGCTACGCTCATCTTCAACGAGAACACTTTGGCAGCGTTTCTTAGTACGTAACATGATGCTTGTTTTGCCCCACGCCAAAGGAGCGTATAGGATCGAACACTCGCTTTCGTGCTCAAGGTTCTACTCATTTTGTACAAGATAGCTAAAACATTTTTGTCAATTATTTTCGAGACATCTAAAAGTCGGTTGATTTTGCTGTCATCACTTACAAAAATAACAGCCTTTTTGCGAAGGGTATACGGTTATTGGCTTGTTTCAAAGCCGTGTGCAAGATTGTTTAATTACGTCGCATGCACATTGGTATAATAATAATTAAATAAACACTGTTAATACCTATTGTTATGGCGAAATTGGTTGACATTTACGCCTTGCTCGTTTTGCAGCAAGAACCAATTAAAATATCGAAATAATTCAGGACGTTATGAAATGTAACGCCCGTACGAAACAGTGAAAAACGAAACGGTAATTCGTAAATTAGTTTAAATTAATTTCGGCGACAGCGCTGTGAAATGCAGACACATGTTCATGTGTGTGTGGGGTCGCGGTGGGTGTTTTGCCCTCTAGTTGGCATCATCAAGTCTTTTTTTTTGCGGCACAAAAGGGAAAGTTGAATTGAAAATGCCACTCTTTATGCCGTAATTAATGACTTAGGGAATGGGACTAAATCTACCAGCTCGAAATTTATTCCACCATATAAAGTGTATGAGACTTTGTTTTAATCTGCGGTGCTCTGCTATATATATGCCTGCGGTGTGATATAAGAAGAAAACAAATGTGTATTAATCTTGAACTGTTTGGTTCAGCATGGGCTCAATTTCACAACAAGTTGCTTATTTCCATGAAGCCAGTTCGCTTTGCACATTACGGATCGGTCCACATTTAATTTCTTTATCACATTTTTGGGTACGGAAGAATAATGCTGATACGTACTTGTCACCTAATAATCTGCATGTTTATAATATTAAAAATGATTACCTCCTTATTTGGATGTAGAATGACTTGCGCAATTCTATAATGAAACTGTGTTAATCGTGCATGCTCTCGAGCTATGAAGTAAGGAATAAATAGAGCAATTACTGAAAGAGTGGAAGCAGCCGAGTTGTAAAATGGTTGGCTGAAGGGAAACAAACAATTTTTAAAAATAGGTAAATTAATTTTTGCAAGCCACAAAACGTTATGAAAACAACTATAACTTCAGCATTTAAAAGCCACTTTAGAACTATAAAGTTGTTCACGTCACAATTTGTTCCTTTTAGAACATCATAACCACAGACCGAGCCTTCTATAGGTATATCTGTGATCTAACGTTATGTCGGTACACTGCAGATAGTTCAATGGCGTAAACCTCTGGCTTAAAGGTAACTCGGCCACGAAATTAAAAAATATATATTCCATTTTCATCCAATCTAGTTCAAATAATCTTTTAGTCGTTTCAAATTTACGAACAAGCGCTCTGTTCCAAAACGCATGTCCCATCCCATTTGCAGCAGATTCGCGTTCGCAAAATCCACATCAGTCTGAACTCAGAACTCAGAACTCAGACAGAGATTACCATGTACACACACACTAGCACACACATCGCAAAATCGCAATCCGAAAATACCTTTCATGTCAACTTACCGCTCACCACATACGCGAACGTAGCGCTCATCAGCATTCGCTCCAGAATTCGGATCGCTTTCAAACGGAACCCGCGGCGGCGGCGGCGGCGGCGGCGGCGGCGGCGGCGGCGGCGGCACACAGCCCTTTCCCAGGTTACTGCGACGGACGAATCTATCTGTGGCAGTGTGTGACATCAGCTGCGGTACGGCCGTCCCATTTGGTCGCGACTGCGAAACTATATCCGAACCCTCCCCCACCCCCCTACCCACCCTGGCGCAGTGGTGTATTCCAGGGTGTGCCCGGGAATACGGCGCTATTTATCACACATTTCATCTCGATTCTAAAGTCTGCATTGACTGAAAATGTCCCGCGGATGTGGGAAACTTTGCGCCTCCTGCAATGCGTTTTGCTGTATCTTTATACACATTTTATTTTAGAGTATGTTTATATTTTGTACCTACGTTAATAACTATTATCTAGAATACATTTGAGTTAGCGGTTTGCCACTTTTTGGGGATCTCATATCATATAGAGTCTACCATATATCAGAATCCACCAGGCTGTTTGTTTGTTTGTTTTTTGGTGCCCTTTGGCATAAAACAATTTTTGTATGAGCTCGCGTCGGCTAAATAATATACACATAAAAATAAAATAATAATGAATAATAATAGGTGGTAATTGGTAAGGCTAACACGACTGTAATCAATTAACTTTCTTCAATTAAATCCTCGTTATTAAATACCGCTCCACCAAAATAAGTAGGAAAACAGACAACTGTCGATTCACAGTTCCATCAACATCCAAAATACGATTCCTTCTCATTTGCGTATAATACCAAGAAGTACTCCGAAATCAGAGATAAGATACAAGAGCGGTTGCATAACAGTTATGATGATTTAAAATACTGTAAAAGTGATTATTTTTAACAAGGAAACGCTGCCAAAGTATTCGCGTTGAAGGATAAGCAAGTTGGCAATCGAGTTTTCTGCTTAAGTAACTGGTGACAGGGACCATCACTGCCATTGATCTATTGGATCGTCAAGAGTTGTGCCATTTGGTTCCTACCAAAACTAATTTCGTTCAAGTTCCTTAAATCCAATACACCGATTGGTTGCCGAGGTGTCAAATCTTTGCATGATTCCAGGACGATACAGTTTTCAGATTGAATTAGTACATATCTAGTTTCGTTATGCATCACCTTATTGCAACTTGCAATGGAAATAGAAACAAGTATACCCAGGTCCCAGAATAGAAGCTAAATGAAAATCTATGCTCCATTTCTTTCGACGAAGGACACGAGCTAGAGTTCCAAAACTTCAACAAGCCACGTCTTGAGCCTGACATAAAGCTCTATGGGCAGTTTTGAAACTATTAGCTCGTGTCTAGCAGCAGTGGGTCCTCGAGGAAGATGCACATCCACTTTACTTCTTAGCGTGAAATAGAGTTTAGTTTGTGATTACGAGAACTGGATGACGATTGTGTAACTTTTTTTTGTTTATCTGGCTCGAAATCACTCGATTTCAAATCCCTACCCATGGACCATGGTTAACCATAGGCATTTAAATTTAAAACGAATGATTCTAAATCACAAAAGTTACACTATGAGGACATTTAATGATTTCATTTTCACAAGAAGGAAGCTTGCCACTTGCCAGCGCCCTCTGGAAGGATTTGTTTCGATTTGCTCGCATGGAAATAAATGTCTCGGTGGCTTTGACCTTGAGCGAGATTCAATCTTGAACTCAACCCAAGTATTTTTGGATTATGACATTTTCCACAGCTTCCGTAGCAAAACAGTGGTTGCAGTGGTTGCAGTGTGCTCGGATAGAAATTCAATGTGTGCTGTCGATGTCTGCCATGACTTGTCACAACACTTGCTTTCCACCCAGAACGCCCTGGTTGTGTGCTCGGATAGAAATTCAATGTGTGCTGTCGATGGCTGCCATGCCTTGTCACAACACTTGCTTTCCACCCAGAACGCCCTGGTTGTGTGCTCGGATAGAAATTCAATGTGTGCTGTCGATGGCTGCCATGCCTTGTCACAACACTTGCTTTCCACCCAGAAGGCCCTGGTTGTGTGCTCGGATAGAAATCCAATGTGTGCTGTCGATGGCTGTCATGCCTTGTCACTACACTTGCTTTCCACCCAGAAGGCCCTGGTTGTGTGCTCGGATAGAAATCCAATGTGTGCTGTCGATGGCTGCCATGCCTTGTCACAACACTTGCTTTCCACCCAGAAGGCCCTGGTTGTGTGCTCGGATAGAAATCCAATGTGTGCTGTCGATGGCTGCCATGCCTTGTCACTACACTTGCTTTCGTGGTCACGGGCATAGAAAACGGTGAGCTTTATGTGCCCATCATTTTGGTTTCCCCCTTTCTGTGTCGTAGCTAACCATTAACGCTGAGCACGCCAATGTAGATAAGCCTCTACCATCGATATCTGTGTCTCTATACCGTTTGGCTCCACCATACGCAATATTGGCAAAGACTAGGGTGTTTTCCAGCCCTAACAGTGTCAACGACACTGTTTTTCAGCCTATTATCTCATACGAAGGGAGTTGTACAATTTTGCTGGCTAGGTTCATTTTGGTATTTTTTACAACTTTGCTACGAAAGTGAGAAAATTGAGAAAGTTTTCTGCACACTGAGTTAATCCCACCCCCCCCCCTCCTCCCCCCACCAACTACCGCTATGCGTGTACCCACCTTTTTCTATCACTAACCCGATGATAGTGGTTAATTTGTAGCAAAATAGATGAGTACGCCCTCACAAATGAAACAATTAACTACCCTGTAACTTATTGTTCTTCTCTGGCTGGAATGCTGTTAGCATAAAGCGTGGATAATTTGAATGTGCCCCTCTATATGTGCTTGATCGAATGTTGTGACTTGCAATTTTGGTCCGCACCAATCTTCTGAGAACCACAGGTGTGGGTGGATTGCAGACATAGGTATGGCTATTTGACGAGGGTAGCCCGTATAACCCCCCCCCCCCCTTCTCATGAATCTGCCACTAGGATTGGCTATAACTGTGAGTTAAATTAACTGTATTGATTAGGTGATCAAATAACAGGCAAAGATAAAATCGTTCGAAATCGTAAAATGTAATCCTGTTCGGAAGAAACACGTTAGTTCGAGAGGGTGATTCTAGCGCACGAATGGACAACGTGCAGGAGCCACGCCATTACTCGGCTTACGACCAGCGAGAAAAGCGAACCAATTACTAACTTGGAAGCCATCTTGGGCAATGCGCGATCGCTCTCGCCTTGGCCAAAATTGTACCCAGAAGAGAAATTAACCCAGAGAAAAAAAAACATACACAAGATCCTTTTTTTGGGGGTGGTGAAATTGAAGATTTCGCTCCACTCATCAATAACCACATACAGCAGCAGCTGTGATGCAAGTTATATAATAAAACCATCCCGACCGAGCCCAAACCACTTGTTGTGCCTCGCGAGGCGGTCCGCCGCTGTTCGTCGTGTGTGCGTGTGTGCGTGTGTGCGTGTGAACCAGATGCAAATCTGTCCTGATGGGCCGCGTTATCAGCGCCCCCCCCCCCCCCCGTCGCTCGCGCTTGCTCGGAAGTAATAGATCCACAGACGAGGGAGAACTTGCCTTTCGGCGATCCCTAGTCTGCCACACGTTCCCACGGGACCTCTGGGATAGGACGTTCCTGCTCCGACCGTAGAGGTCTAGAGCTACGTACCTGGGGTCTAGCATGCGCAAAAACATAGTCTAGAGGGCTAGTTCAATGGGCGACTACAGTTTCAGAGTCGATCACTTTTGAGGGCTAATAATTTCAATGCTACCCTTATGGCAATTATTTGCCCACATACGTATTTGTATTTATTATTGTCCATGGTGGACCAAAACATTGATATAAGGAGAGTGAAACAGTGAATAACTTAAAACTATTAAAAATCAATCAGTATAGTTAAAAACTTGTTATATAGAATAAAAACACTTTTCCGTCAAAAATATTGTCGAAGTGATTGGCTATATGGCACTGTAGTCGAGCATTTACAAGTCCAGGTAAGAACTATATAAGACGTTAAGAAGGAAAGTATTGTTCTTAAGACTCCAGACATCGTTATCAATCATTCGATGCTCAGTCTATTCAACCCTTTAGCGGAATAATGGGACAGCCTGCGAATGTTGACACCTTGGCTCTTCTAACAGCAGGGGAGCCTCTTTGAGAGGGAATCTCCGCTCTCCTTAAAAACGTAACCCAGTTTGTGATACATATTT
>OV121077.1:38732366-38769866 GCA_921293005.1 Nemoura dubitans
ATATATATATATATATATATATATATATATATATATATATATATATATATATATATATATATATATATATATATATATATATATATATATATATATATATATATATATATATATATATATATATATATATATATATATATATATATATATATATATATATATATATATATATATATATATATATATATATATATATATATATATATATATATATATATATATATATATATATATATATATATATATATATATATATATATATATATATATATATATATATATATATATATATATATATATATATATATATATATATATATATATATATATATATATATATATATATATATATATATATATATATATATATATGTGTGTGTGTACTGCATGTCAACATGAGCATCTGGCTACCTGTGGTTTTCCAACTGAAACTAAATGCACTGTAGGCTTAAGTTTAGGGTGTTAGGAAGGGTGGGGTGGGGGGTTGCCGAGTGGGGTGGGGGGTTGCCGAGGGTGGGAGGGGGTAGCTGGCTAAAACCCCTCGTAGGGAAAATCGATGCCGGCGATTAATAAAAAGATATAGTTTATAACGCAGAGAATCGGCAATCTGTTATCACCCCCTCCCACACCCAGCTTAGCCATTCGTTATCAGTGAATTGTACAGGCGGCTGCAAAATTTATTACAGCTGGCTCGGATTTTTTTTTAGCTGCGTTTGTACTGTTTATAGCAACGCGCGAATTTAAAAGGTCGAGATGCGTACACAGTTTTTGTGCACGATTTTTAAACGCTTTGTGTGCATATAACGTGATCTTTATGTTTGTGGGGCGCCGCTATATTATTCCTGTGAGTTGGAGCTACGTCATCACAGATATCTCATACAGATTGTGCATCGTATCGTATGGAGCAACGGGTAAGCGAAAAACTTCGTGGGAGAACTTTATATATCCAGTCATCGGCAGCGCGAATGAGAGTATTGAGAGTGCCGGGATCACTGGATTGTATTCTCATCTATCATATACTAAAGTGGTTAACCATCAACTTGACTGCTAAAATCAGTGTCAGCTGCAGCAATGTTTTGTAAATGCATCTCCGTAAGTCTGTGTACGACACATACTTAAAAAAACGTTCCGATTTTGTTGACTAAACTTCCACGGAAAGTTATTTCGCAAAACTTATTTGTTATAAATTTCTTAGACTGAATATCATGATATTATTATGAAATGAATATGATTGTTATTGTTGAAACTTGTTGTTGAGAACCCATCACATTCAGTTGGTGAACCTGTTGAATTGGATTCACTTGCATTCCAGAGAAAGCTATGCCAAAAAATGGTTTTGTTTGAAGCGATTTGATTGGCTTGTCATAACGAATTAAATTTGACTCTTGTACCCAGAGGCGTAGCGACCGCCCCCGCAGACCCCGCGGCGCGGGGAGGGGGGGCGCCGAGGTTTAGGGGGCCACGGAAAATTTCGGGACACGTTATTTTTGGGGATTGCCCCCTCGGAAAATTTCGGGAGACGAAACGACTTTTCTTACTGACTCTATCAGGTAGACAAATGAATTCAACACTAAGGTTAATATGTAAAGCACAGTTTATGGTGGTGCAGCGTACGGTCTTGCTCTGATTGGAGTTGCTCGCGGTCCTAAAAAGGACCTGGAGCGACGTTTTGTCGGCGATGGCGCCGACTTCTTTAGGACTGTTGTGTGTTGCGTGTTGTGTGTTGTGTGTTGCGTTGTGTGTTGTGTGTTGTGTGTTGCGTGTTGTGTGTTGTGTGTTGTGTGTTGTGTGTTGTGTGTTGTGTGTTGTGTGTTGTGTGTTGTGTGTTGCGTTGTGTGTTGTGTGTTGCGTGTTGTGTGTTGTGTGTTGTGTGTTGCGTGTTGCGTTGTGTGTTGCGTGTTGCGTTGTGTGTTGCGTGTTGTGTGTTGTGTGTTGTGTGTTGTGTGTTGTGTGTTGTGTGTTGTGTGTTGCGTGTTGCGTTGTGTGTTGCGTGTTGCGTTGTGTGTTGCGTGTTGCGTGTTGTGTGTTGTGTGTCGTGTGTTGTGTGTTGCGTGTTGCGTGTTGTGTGTTTTGTGTTTTGTGTTGTGTGTTTTGTGTTTTGTGTTTTTTTGTTGTGTGTTGTGTGTTGTGTGTTTTGTGTTTTGTGTTTTGAGTGTCTTCTGCTCGGTCCGTATGAGTTGGGGATCAGTGTAGCCTCATTGTAAGGAAAATGCCGTAACAAAACTTGCGGGTGTCCCTCGCCTGAATATTTCGCGTAGCCAATAGCATCATACACATATAGATGAATACTTAATAAGATCTGCGTAATCGCGATATTTGTGTTAGTGTGCTGGAGCACAGACGGTATTGTTTATTAAGCGGATTTTCCTCGGGTATAGATTGGCCAGTACCCTCGCGCGCTCCACTATTTTCCCTCTTTGGAACTGCACATGAAATCCCATATTTTAGAGAATTGCAGCGCTAATTAAACTTTAAATTGTGTAGACAGAAGACCGACATAAAAACCTGCAGATGCACCTAAATGCAATATCCTTCCGTGAACTGTGCCACTTCAAAGAGTTCATAATATTCAATATTAGAGCTCGCTCTTTCGCTATATTATTAGGTCAACAATAATTATTAATTTTCTTCTATACCATATACCAACGAAAATGTAGAGTTTTATTTGAAAACAGTCAAGCACGGATATGTTTAAAACTTTCTTTAATATCTCTATGGAAGTGCCTATCGTCTCCCCGATATGATATTGTTGGGTACTGAGTAGTACCAGCGTTTGCACGCAAGTGGTTTGGACACTCAAATAAAAACAATTTTTGAAACAACAAAGAAAGTTATAACCTTAGATTTCTAAGATTGATTTAGTTGATAGTTTGTGTTGATGTAGAACCCAGAAACCTCATTTATATATCAGTATTGCAACGTTTTTAGCTTTTATTCTCAGAAAGGTTTGTTTGTAAACATCATAGGTAGGCGGGCCAAGGTACCGTCCACGTGGGACCAAATCTCGTTGTGACAAACCGGTTTTCTTATCAGCAACTGCCTCGCTCCGTGAAATGAGAATCGACCAAGCGGATAAATCTGTACACTGCGGAGTTTTGCAATAGATTTAAAGCTAGTCCAGTGGTCTAAAAGACGATATTATAGTAAGCTATAGAAGAAAATTCAAAGAGCTTCCTGAGTCTTTTCTGTATGGAAAACTCAGCAACGGCATAACTTTTTCGGTACTTTCAAATAAGTTTGTACTCCTGAATTAATTTATGTAATGGTCTAAGATGTATGTTTTACAATTGCTTTTGTTATCTCGCATTTCCAGGTATAAACATCGGGAAGGAAGGGTATCGATTTACGAATTATTAACTTGATATTGAGATAAAGGAAGCAATAAATAGAAGAAAAAGTATCGAGATTTGGGCACATATGTTTTCTTTAAAATTAAAAAAGTTGTGACATGGAAATAACAGAAGTGTTCCTAATAGCAAAGGTACCAAACCTGAGGCCCGACGCTCATATTTTTTGCAGCAAGCCTCAGCATTTTTATTAAATTTGAAATGCCGACTTAATGTGCAATTCTCCATGGTATGGTATTGCATAACTAGTGGCAGAGGACAAATTCACGAGTTTTGTAAGGAACGTAGGTACAGAAAATAAATATGGTGTTTCAAAACTATGCGACCGATGGATGAACATGACATGGGATGTAATGATCTATGATCGATCGCATAGTTTAGCCAATATGCTCATCCACGTGGCCGGTATTTTACCTACCTATTCTCGTTCAAAAGTCCAGTCCATAGTTCATAAGTTCATCGTATTTTTCAAGATTTTTATGAAATGTAAAGAGACTTGATTAAATCTGTACCTTGAACATAATATGAGAGTAAAAAATTAAAAAAAAAATTTGCATTCCGAAGTTGAATAAATTGATGGTGCATAAAAATGCCCAATTACGTTGATTGTTGACGACATTGACGTTGCAGGTTGCAGACCGCATGAGCGGTGAGCCGCTCCCCGACGCAGATTGCACCCATGTTGATTGTTGACGTTGCAGGTTGCAGACCGCATGAGCGGTGAGCCGCTCCCCGACGCAGATTCACCCATGTTGATTGTTGACGTTGCAGGTTGCAGACCGCATGAGCGGTGAGCCGCACCCCGACGCAGATTGCACCCATGTTGATTGTTGACGTTGCAGGTTGCAGACCGCATGAGCGGTGAGCCGCTCCCCGACGCAGATTGCACCCATGTTGATTGTTGACGTTGCAGGTTGCAGACCGCATGAGCGGTGAGCCGCTCCCCGACGCAGATTCACCCATGTTGATTGTTGACGTTGCAGGTTGCAGACTGCATGAGCGGTGAGCCGCTCCCCGACGCAGATTGCACCCATGTTGATTGTTGACGTTGCAGGTTGCAGACCGCATGAGCGGTGAGCCGCTCCCCGACGCAGATTCACCCATGTTGATTGTTGACGTTGCAGGTTGCAGACCGCATGAGCGGTGAGCCGCTCCCCGACGCAGATTCACCCATGTTGATTGTTGACGTTGCAGGTTGCAGACCGCATGAGCGGTGAGCCGCTCCCCGACGCAGATTCACCCATGTTGATTGTTGACGTTGCAGGTTGCAGACCGCATGAGCGGTGAGCCGCTCCCCGACGCAGATTGCACCCATGTTGATTGTTGACGTTGCAGGTTGCAGACCGCATGAGCGGTGAGCCGCTCCCCGACGCAGATTGCACCCATGTTGATTGTTGACGTTGCAGGTTGCAGACCGCATGAGCGGTGAGCCGCTCCCCGACACAGATTCACCCATGTTGATTGTTGACGTTGCAGGTTGCAGACCGCATGAGCGGTGAGCCGCTCCCCGACGCAGATTCACCCATGTTGATTGTTGGCGTTGCAGGTTGCAGACCGCATGAGCGGTGAGCCGCTCCCCGACGCAGATTCACCCATGTTGATTGTTGACGTTGCAGGTTGCAGACCGCATGAGCGGTGAGCCGCTCCCCGACGCAGATTGCACCCATGTTGATTGTTGACGTTGCAGGTTGCAGACCGCATGAGCGGTGAGCCGCTTCCCGACACAGATTCACCCATGTTGATTGTTGACGTTGCAGGTTGCAGACCGCATGAGCGGTGAGCCGCTCCCCGACACAGATTCACCCATGTTGATTGTTGACGTTGCAGGTTGCAGACCGCATGAGCGGTGAGCCGCTCCCCGACACAGATTCACCCATGTTGATTGTTGGCGTTGCAGGTTGCAGGCGCATGAGTGATGAGCCGCTCCCCGGCACAGATTGCACTCGTGTTGATGGCTGCAGCGCTGGCCAGCGTCGTGGTGATCGCGTTCGTCAACGCAGAGGCCGCTAGTCGCAAAGGTGGTAAAGGTAAGACTTGTATGTACCACCGCTCGCCACTGTCGGGCTTGTTTTTGCCAATGGATTCATTTTTTTGGGGAAATATCACTGCGTTTTCTTAGAATTGTATTTAAAAAGCACAGAGAGTTTGGTAGGGATTGTTTGGCATCAGGATCGAGCCTGCATACCTCTCAAAAGAATAGCAGACGAGCAAGACGCTCTAACTATGCCAGGGTCGAACCTGGGGTGCGATTGTGTAACTTTATTTCGTTCGATTTGGCTCGAAATCACTCGATTTCAAATCACTTCCCGTGTTAAACCATAGGCAGTGATATTGAAAACGAATGGTTTTGAACCCACAAAGTTACACAATCGCCCCCCTGGGACCTCCCAAATGCAAGGCAGACATGGCACTCTAACTACACCAGGATAGTCGGCCACCAGGATCGAACCTGAGACCTCCCGAAGTAAGACAGGCATGGCGAAATGAAATTAAATGAAATTATCTCACTACCAGGATAGCCGGCCACCAGGATCGAACCTGGGCCACCTCCCAAAATTCCAGCTGCATATTTGGCACTCTCATCTATTATGTACCATACTGAACCATATTTTTTAATCGCGTTCAATTTATGCCGATACTTTATAGTTTCGCTTTATATCTTCCACCCCCTTTTTAGAGCAAGGCTGGCGTGTAAAGATATTTCATAGACGTATTGCTTTTATGCTGTTGTAAGTGGTTTTAAGTTGAAAGCAATTTTATGTTCGTTTTAGTTTGAATAATCCCGTCCAAGCATTTCTAACGTAGATAAAGTTTGCTATATTGACTATAACTAAAAAACTTAGTCACTTACACGTAGAAAGAAAATGAATTGAGTCAACTTACTTGTACGACGAAAGAAAATGAATTGATTTAGACTGTGTACTTTCGTCTTTCCACATGATTGATGATTGAAACCGAGCGGGTATCCACAGTTCCTTTATTCGCGTTTGACAGCGGGGGATGGACGGTGACAGGCTGGCTCGGAGAAGGTGCCGAAGTGACACTTATAAGATCGCGAGTGCTTCTAGAAGACGAGTGTGTCACGCTCCTTGTTAGATCCTTAGGAGAGTCAATCTCGCTTCCGAAAGCAGTTCGACAAATTCAAACGTGTCACGGGGCACACAGATTGGAGATGGCTTTGATGGCGAATTCCTGAGATGCCCAATTTTGAAGGGAGTCGTGAATTTGGGGGTGAGGAGGGGTGCAATCTCGTACCTTCTCTTCAAGGCCGAAAGCAGAGTCTTTGGACAATAACTTTTGAGGCAGGAGAATTTTGCCCATTTAAACTCGTTTAACTTGATTTAATATTGCAAAAGCATGATGTCGAACGGCCATTGTACTGCTTTCAACGTTCAAAAATCTTTCTTTGAAGTCTATACTCCATTTCACGTTATGAAGGGGAGTGGATGTGCAGCTTCCTCGAGGACCCAATGTTGCTAGAAATAAATTAAGAGTCCCAAAACTGCCCGTGAAGGCATGTGGCCGTCTCAAGACATGGCCCGTATAAGTTTTGAAACTCTTAGCTCGTGTCTAGAGCAGTGGGTCCTCGAGGAAGATGCAATCCACTGTCATTCTTAACGTGAAATGGAGTGTTGTGTCACTTGTGCTACTTGGCTTGGTATGGTTGAAGGCAATTGCCGGCAAAAATGGATTTACTATGAAGGTGACCTTATTTTTTTGTCTGTCAAAGAGGACGACGTATACAAAAGATATTAAGTATAGTTTGCCTCCAAGCTGTTTAATTATTTCGGTGATTTTTTAATATCAGTTGAATCATTTTGTGGGAGTCCTTACGCACATGGGGGTTTGTGCTCGGGGACACGTTCTTTGTGTTGCCCGACCAATGAAAAGTTGCTTCGCCAGAAGGGAAGTCCTGTAACAGTTTCGTGGGTTGGAGGACGAGAAGAAACGAGACGAGAAGAAAAAGTATATCGTCGTAGGGGAAACGTCCAGTGATGATAGTCAATGTGATACTTATAAATGCGGATTTATTTCTACAAATCTGCATCATTATAGTATTGCTTGGAAAGTTCATTTTTGATGGGGCCTTATTATATTTTTACTGAGACCCGCTATTTTTTTTCTTCCGTGCATAATTATACAAATGTAGTATTTGTGTTCTTCTTGTTTTAAGTAGAATTATACTTAATTGACTACCGTAGCTGACTGGAGAAAATGCTTGAGAATGAAATTCAGCTCATCATAAATATTTTATTGGTTATTTGTTTAAACGGTGGAGGAGCCGAGTTTACTCTGCGGGCTGCGTTCAGGGGCACGAGATAGAGGAGCCGGGGCTGCTCTGCGGGCTGCGTTCAGGGGCACGACTGTGAGAGATGGTCAGAGTAACAATATTAGAGGGTCCAGTTCAACTGCTTTGATGCTTGCCACTTAAAAAGTGTCAATCTTTAGCAGCTAAGTCAATATTCATATTGATAAGCTATTCAGGCACCGACTGTAAGAAAAATCTCCGAAAATTGCTGATGTTAAATTATATAATCGCCTTTAATATCAGATTAAATTCGCCAAAGATTATTCAAAACGTAACTCAACATTAAAGGAACATTTGATAAAGTTAGAAGTGTAATCCATTAAGGAATTTTTATAAGAATAATTCCTAACTGTAGAAAATATCTGCATAATCTAATATCTATAGTTAGCATTAAGTCTTGCAATAACAAATTATGTTTTAAAACCATTCGTAAACAATCAAACATTTGAGGTACGGTAACGCATGTTGATTTACAAAATGATATCGAATCAAACCGTGAAATCAAATAGCTCAACGAAAACAAGCAGGAAGTTTGGCCGCAGAATCTCCCGCAATCATTTCGCCAACCCTCGGGAAAAATAAACACTACATCGGCAATAAAAATAAATCACTGACTGCAACAGAACCAGCAACCCGATATTGCAAAAACATAATATTCCAACCTAAGCCGTGCCTGAAATAAACCAGCCACAGAAACATACACTCATAAATACGGAAAAAGCGCCCCGAAGGCATCAGAGATAAATATCCAGTGACGAGCAGAGGAAACGTTGGGGTGAATTCAAGCAATACCCTACTCCCTCTAAACTCTAAAGAGTTGACAGAACGGGACGTGTTCGGGACGTTTGAATGACCGAATACCGTCCCCTAAATTCGCCGGGAGAGACGGGAATGTCTTCCAGGCAATTCCACGCCGTGATTTGGGATTCTCACGACCCCCCCCCCCCCCCTCCACCCACAACTCCCGTCAAAGGGCTTCCACGGACTCCGGGTTATCTGGCTTTATGCTTCGAAGTATGTGCAAGAGCGGAATCTCAACTATCGGGAGAGAAGGCTGCAGATGTTGTGAGGCAATGAGACCAATTGGGGTTGTTTGTGTTAATAGTTTAGGGGAGTTTTCAATTATGCTTTGATGGGAAATGGATATGAATGACTTATTACTTTTCAAGGCCAGTTCGGAAATTTAAAAGTGGTATTTATAAACACATTATACATTTAATTAATGCTCATGAACAAGTATATTATTCTATATCATACGGCGCGTAGGCTACGCTGGACAACTAGTGATAATAGGTGAGAATGAATTCAATAGCGAAATTTTACCGAGAGAACTTTCGTGCATTTGTTAAAATCGATCACACCATGGGTTTAGCGCAACAAGGGCAAAAACTCACTGAAAATCCATTAAGGTGGAATGCTCCCCTTGGCTTATCAATATCTACCAAACAAATCGTTTACAGACAAACTTTTAGCGAGAGCCCCACCAAAATTGCTCACCTCCTAGGTAATAAAGAAGACTTTCAAATTACTCAAAAATAATGTCGTGCAATGATTGGTTTGGCTAAATAACGTCCGTAACTATGGGAAGCATTAGTTTCCATAGTAACCATACTTCCAGTGTTACGGTCGTTATGTAGCCAAACCCATCACAGCACAAAAATATTTTTACGTTATTTGAAATCCTTATATATTAACATAGATGAATGACTTATTCATCTATGACATTACCGAGGAGGTGAGATATTTTGGTGGGGCTTTCACTAATATTTTACCTGCAAACAATTGTTTGATATAGATATGCATTGGAAAAAGTGATCATTCCACCTTAAAATAATGCAGCAGATTTAAAAAAAAAATGCGAAAATTTGGGAATAATTATAAAATGAACGAGCCTTTTAAATGACACATTTTCTTTTGCGCTTAAATGCCATTTCAACTACTATAATAACATTCAGTGAAATTTATTTATTTCTGGGAATCATGATAAATGTCTAGCCACCAAAGTTTGGCAACAGAACTTTGGCGTTGTACGCTGTGGAAAACTCGGGAAAAACTAGCACTCATGAAAAATGAAATCGTGCAGCGAAGCTGCCACAGGCTTCAAATGATCCCAGCCCTTACATGATCCCAGCCCAGCCCTCACACGCTGCAGCGGCCAGTACACGCAATTGCGCCCAAGGATAATAATTCCATCGGATCACGAAAAGCCACGTCTGTGCCGGCGCGTTGAAATGTCACAAGTCGCGGCCGTCCCCTACGGCTACAGGGTGCTTTCGTCAAGCGACCGTCACGACCTGCCCGACGGCCACAGGGGTAGCTAGCGACATGGCTGTGCTGAATGCTGATCTCCTAACACTGTTTTACCTTCGACCATGCTAGCCGGGATACGCAACTAGCACTAGCTCTGTATGTTTCCCATGCAACGATAAAGTATAGGCGTTACCAGCTGTGATCATCGGTCAGATCAACTCTATAACCATGATTATGTCGTTATGTATTGCTATTTGAAAGATTACATATTTACTAGTACATTCTAAATAAGTAAATTGAATTTTAGAAGTGGTAAAATAATCCCCTTGTTTGTTTGTTTTAATGTTTATCCAGTTTTAAGATAAGGTAAAAACGGCAACATACATGTTGAAAGCAGTGAGAGCTGGCACGGCATACTAGTTGCCTATCCCGTACCGGAGCAGTGATCGAAGGTTTTACTGTGCGTGGGTGGACATGCAAGCGAGAGGAACTGGTAGTGTTCGTGAAGGCGATGACTGTAAGTCACTTGGGTCTCACAGTCTAAATTGACTTGTTGCTTCTTGGCACGATCAACGGACTCTCCCAAGGAACCGTTTCCTGCTTCTTCACGCTCTGTTTTCCTCAATTGTTACCTCCCGTTTTCTTTATATCGTCGGTTTTCTTTATGTGAAGTCGGTTTTTGCATGGGAAAGTTACCTACAAATGGTTTCAAATGTTGCCGTGACAATTGCCGACAATTTGAAGTGGCAATTGGCGCAATTGGTCGGTACGATTCAAGGTTAACTCAGCTTAAGGTCAAGAAAATGTCTGTACCTTTCACGAAGGTCACTATTAAAAAGTATTAAATGATGTTATATAATGTCCTGTTCAAAGGATTTCGACGTGCGGATTTTATTTGTATGTGTGTGTGCTATACAATACACTATGAAAGACTTAATCAGAAAAGGTATTATTGGTAGCGTACTAAAGGATTTTTAACAAAGTGATTAAGATTTCAGCCCGATCTCTTGCATAGTCAGGAATTTGATGGAACAAACACACATTTCTTCAGTTAACCAGCTGCTGTCACTAGACCAAATGTCGGATCGACGTGTGCCTATACTTTGTTTGTATTGAAGAAGAAAGATCAACACATGTCATATAGGAAATTAATAATTTTTCAAATCATTCCTTATATCTAGGTCCCGAGATTAGAAAAATCGCTCTATTTTAAGGAGAATCATTTGCGAAGGGACCTAGGCCGAAAACATCGAAATCGATTGGAAATAGTTTTTTTTTGCAAGAGTTTGTTGCAGCCAGAGACTTTTTTCTTGTTTCTTTTAAACCCAAACATAAGAAGTCTTTATCGAAATGAAGTGTTGGTTTCGCAATTCAAAACTCCTGTAGGTAAGAACAATTTGTTCGTTTACATTCAGTTATTATTTATAACTTTGGCGTTTAAAATAATGGCTCATGCTGGATGGAACTGGATTTTTGGCACCTTGACTCTAGCCCATTTACCTCTCAATCGAGCATGGTTCGAATGTAAACTTACCAAGCAAAAATCAGCAAAATATGCGTTAATACCTTTAGGAAGAAAAATATACACTTTCCAGTAGAAGCCATTGCTAGCAGTGATCGAAGGTAGATCTCCTATATACATACATAGGCACCTTAACGCCTTCAATTGTTAACGTTCAAACAGGAAAGTCGCATGTAATTGCCATTCTCTAAGCTGCATTGATCAAAGAGAACCAAATTGATGACATACTTGGTCTGCACTATAAACTATAGAATTCCCACTATCGTCTAATTACTATTCCAACCATATTGGTATATGAACACATCAAATATGAGATAATTGGCGAGACTCTCTGTACACGTCTATATCAATATGCAGAACTGATAATGGATGTGGTCTTTGACGCTCCATTGCGCCAAAGGGTGGCCGTAGGCCGGTGTTTTGTTGTTTACAAAATCTCTCTCTTGTACTGCTAATTGGACAACTAGCCCTTCGAAATATGTTATTTTGAGCTGGCAGAGATTTGATTGAAATCGGAGGTGATTTTCGTATCGAGTTATTGAAAATGGTCGTAACGGCTTTACCGCGAGGAATTCTTGCTAATTGGAAGAATGTGCTGTTGGGCTAGTTGTTACTCGGTTTGATTTTGTGCGCAATCGTGTTTGTTGCGTTTTACTGATAACGACGTTGTTCTGTTTGTGTAATGGAAATCTATAAATTCCTTTGAAATGTGCGTAAACTTAATATCTTGACAGATTGGTATTCAACCCAGCAAACTTTCCTAATAATTGTTACAAACTTCACATTTAGCATAAGTACACAATTTCTCGTTTTGTTCTCATTTTTGGAAATATATACTTTAAAAAAAAGTTCACTTTGCATGCCTCTAACTCTCCCATTGTGTAGAGTTGGCCGATGTCGGTCTAGATAACTTGTTTTCTAATCAGTAATCGGTTCGGTGCGGTCTTTGCTGCCTGGTCATTAAACATAATATCATTGCATACCTATTCAAATCTTATGAACGATCAACAAACTGAGTGATCAGTCGTCAAAATAATATTCCTAGTGATTTACGAAATCTTAATTGATTCGATTTTTAAATTTCAAAGTCATGTTCAGGTAATTTTTCTGCCGGGATAAAGAATTCTTCGCATTTAACGTCACATAATCAGTGTGAATTATTAGAGTAAAAACGCTCAAACTAATTGCGAAACAGGTAACAGCCCCTTTTTTCCGAACCTTTTTTAATGAGCATTTCCTGACATTTCATAACATATTATATACATGGTTATTTCCTCAAGATATTCATCAAGCTTTCACCCTTGAGGAAATAACTACTAACTAGTAAATGTTACGAAACGACGGAACATCAGTGGCACTTCATCTATCATTCAAACCCCAGTTTGAAATAGTTTTTTTTTTAAATCAGTGTCTTACACTAGAATTAATTTGAGTTTGCCACTTTTTGGGGATCTCATATCGTAGAGTACCATACCATAGAATCAAATGACCAAGTTTTTGTCATCAAATCGTAAAAGAGTCAAATGATACTTTACTTCAAAGTCCACCAGGCTGTGGTAATCTTAGGCTAACACGACTGTACCTCGGCATCTGGAGGTATGCCGGCAAACTCGCAAAGCTTCGCCAGCATTCACGTAGCCACTTGCAACATAAGAGTGAGCACTGGGAGTGGATGCCCCGAACCTCGTGACCTCTTGACCTTCACAGAGAGCCGTGACGCGGCGCTGAGGCTGCAAGTCGGGCTAATTGCAGACGGGCGTCCTCAGGGGTCGGCACTCGGCGTGTATGTAGTGGAGGCCCCTTTGGCTGCAGGACAGAGACTCGAGTGCTTTTACGTGCTTCGTACATTGTTTTGTTGGCGGAAGGCTCTCGGGTGGAGAGTGCATGGAGAAATGACTTGTTAATTTCCAAGCTAAGAAAGTTGCAAGTTTAGGCGCGTGAGAATACATGGTTTCAACAATGGGTCCGAACCTTCATGAATAACGGCAGTCTTCGTAACATAAAAAATTTACGGTTCCGCTTCCGGTTCATTAAAACTCATAATACAGTTTCCGATTGCGGTTCTCCAAAAGAAGTGAATCCGGTTATATTAATAATATTGGGTTTTCAGTTTCCGATCTTTGGAAAAATCACATAAAAACAACAAAACAGCTACAAAATCATGTATAAGTAGTTTATGAGCCCTTTTAGAACCTTCATGAAACTGCGAATGGACCTATGTTTTAAATCTAAATAACGGTTTCGGTTCCGTTTACAGTTATTCAAAACTAAAATGTTAGTTTTAGCTGTACCCTCACCGGTTCCGATTCCTTGGAAAGGAACGATCTTCTCGGTTCCCGGTACCGGTTTCATTTCGGGTTTCTGGATTTCATCGGCAATTTTCTCGGTTATACACGATGTAAATTTCACGTTTCTGCTGCTGGCTTCTTGTACGAGTTACATCATTGGAAATTTGGGATTGTTTGAAAGAAGTCGAAAGGACGTAAATTCACATCCATAATGTCCAGTTCCGGTATCATAGTTCTTGTCGCGTAAGTTAATATTACAAAAAGACTGGGTGGTCGGGAAGTGTAGCTGGTTGTGGTTGTTCTAAAAGTGAACACACTCTTCTTTACATCCGTGCAGATGAGATACTTGAAATCTAGCTACATCTTGCGAAGTTCATCAGATTTCTCATCAGATTTCTCTAGAGGTTGTCTCAACATCTTATTGCTATAGAAATATAAATTAGTGTACAGAAATTTCGGAGTAGAAATTTAGTATTTAGGATCTATTATATAAATATAGGCATTTGACATTTTCAAGAAATGGATTCTTTTTCACAAGAAGGAAGCTTGCCACTGGCCAGCGCCCTCTGAATGGATTTGCTTCGATTTGATCGTATGGCAAAAATGTCTCTAGGTGGCTTTGACCTTGAGCGAGATTGAAACTCTAGTATTTTTCCCACAGCCTCCTAGCAACAGTCAATCCACCCGAGCGATGGGAAGCATTTTCAAGTAGAAGGCCATGATTGTGTGCTCGGACAGAAATTCAATTTGTACCGTTGTGGTAACCAACACTTCGTATGCTTGCGAGAGCCACAGGCATATAAAACCGTGTAGTCCTTTTTGTGATCATCATTTCGGTCCCCCCCCCCCCCCCCCCGTCCCCATTCGGAACTTCATTTGAAGCTGGGATGTATCTAATATTTTACCCTGGGCCCGCCAAAGGCTGGCTAATAGCAATCTTTCAATCCGGTCGGTTCGACTTCGAAGCCAAGAATACAAACTCGTGTCGTTTTTCATGCTCTGAGGTTAGATCAGATCATTGCAAGCCGCCACTGCATATGTTGGACTCCACGTAATTATTCAGAGCATGAACATTGAACACAAAGAAGTTTCACGTGTGAAGCAGCTCATGAGTTTAATGTGAATTAATGTTTTCCCTTTCCGACGACTGCTGAGGGTGCGACTTTGTACGCGGCTTCAGCCCGTGGCTAAATGGGCCTCGACTTCAGTGCATCAACATTTTGCCTGGAGCGTCCGGCCCGCTATATTCCATTTCGTGCCCAGTAGACTCAATTTTGAATGTAGCCCGTATGGTTAGCATAGGTGCGAATAAGGAACACAAATCAGCAATAACTCTAGCATTTAGAAAATGACATGATTTTGCATTCTTGGCTAAGCTCGCTATTATCTGCTTCGCTATTAATTATTTCGCTATTAATTCTTGCTATTATCTGCAGCCATGCCAATTTACTTGGATTTCGCGTGGCATGTATACCATATTGGGACTGGTTACTATTGGCTGGATCTCTCGTGGCATGGGCTCTATGGGGGCTGGCTGCTATTGGCTGGAATCTCGTGGCATGGGCTCTATTGAGACTGGCTGCTATTGGCTGGAATCTCGTGGCATGGGCTCTATTGAGACTGGCTGCTATTGGCTGGAATCTCGTGGCATGGGCTCTATTGAGACTGGCTGCTATTGGCTGGATCTCTCGTGGCATGGGCTCTATTGGGACTGGCTGCTATAGGCTGGATATCTCGTGGCATGGGCTCTATTGGGACTGGCTACTATTGGCTGGATCTCTTGTGGCACGGGCTCTATTGGGACTGGTTGCTATTTGCTGGATCTCTCGTGGCATGGGATCTATTGGGACTGGCTGCTATTGGCTGGATATCTCGTGGCATGGGCTCTATTGGGACTGGCTACTATTGGCTGGATCTCCCGTGAGGGGCTCTTGATTTTTCCACAATCGATTTTGTAGTTTTTTTTTTTACATTGAATTCATTTGCTTGGATCAGTTCTTTTACATTTCTTCCTGTTTTTCCGGACGCATCATATTACGCGTTGTCGAGCATGTCCCTATACTCAAGGTATTTTAAAAATGTCTGCGGACTTTTATACAGTACGTTCTCGATTCGTGTACCGCGGGTAATTTTGTTTAAGGACAGCTCGGGACCAAGTTCCCAAAAAAGCCTATCTAAGTGCTGTAAATTTAAAGTAATGCGTCCACACACTGGGCACGGAACGTGAGGGCTCCCCCCCCCCCCTCTTACCACTTACCTTTCAAAGCAGATTCGCACTCGACCCGGCTTTGCAGTGGCGAGGTGCAAGCGTGTGGAATAATCAGCCCTGAGCCATTTGCCAGTGGCAGTGGCGTTACCTACGCAGTACATTACGCCTGATTACGAATTCATACATACACCTTTATTTATGTTGCCTGCGTTGTTGCAATTGTCTCTCGGAATTGAAATGGAGCATGTCTAGCTATACAAAGAGTGAAAATGCTAAATATTCATAATGTTAAATATTCATAATGTAAAATATTAATATTTTTAATAGCAACGTATTCTTTCAAGTTTCTAGCATATAAAAATTGTGTCAGAGAGCACAAATTCCCTGGGCGGATCCCAATTTCTATTACGAATTCAATCCGTTACATTTCATCTAGAACATTTTAGCGATTTGTTTAAAACCTATAACCTGTATTGAATTGGTATTCCTAAATATTTCGTATCGTCAATTTGCTAAATATGGTAGCTCCAATTCTTATTTAATTTAATTTTTTACAAATGCGGATCTGGATGGAGAGAGGCGACAGAGGTGATAATATTTTTCAATAAACTGTCACTACAAGAATTTTCTAAGAAATAATTAATAAGTTATACCTAGCTTTTAAGGGTATCGGTTACTTTTATTACTTCCAGGTATGAATACCAATCGTTGGTATTACCTTGGAGTATAAGGTATGGTAATAATTTTAATGATAAGTTAGGCTAGATATAATACGGGGCACGCAGTACCACCAAATGTCCCCATAAACTGCTTGCATTTGCACTCTTGTAAATATTTGCCCTCACCGGAATTTGGCGACGTAAAAATCATAGAGATCAAATAATATAAGTCAAGATGGCCAGCTGCCAACACTGGCCTGCACGTAGAGATGTGTCCTCTCTAAATGCTGGCTCTCATAGATTTAAATAATATAATTTCTATGGTTAAAATAAACTAGCAAACACGTCTGAGTTCGCTGGGGCAAAAAGCCAGCGCCGCTAGAGCACGGTCCAGACATAACGTAGATGGTCCATCACGTACGCATCCCAAATCCTTACACTCGTCCTGAACACGAGACAGGGAGCCTGGACATGGAGCCTGGACAGGGAGCCTGGACCGGGAGCCTGGACAGGGAGCCTGGACAGGGAGCCTGGACAGGGAGCCTGGACAGGGAGCCTGGACAGGGAGCCTGGACAGGGAGCCTGGACAGGGAGCCTGGACAGGGAGCCTGGACAGGGAGTTTGGACAGGGAGCCTGGACAGGGAGCCTGGACAGGGAGCCTGGACAGGGAGCCTGGACAGGGAGCCTGTACCCGGATTCATCAGTTGGTAGAGCACTTGACCGGCAAACAGGAGGTGCCGGGTTCGTATCCCGGTTCGGCTGCATTCGTATCGAGCCTGGACAGGGAGCCTGGACCGCCAGCGTGTCACGATCCTGTAACAGGCATGAATATGAGGCGCCCCCCCCCCCCCTTCGCAAAAGTTTTGTCGGCGCCCCCAGGGTTGGATAGGGGGAAAAACCGGTCCGGGCATTTCAGAAAAGACCGGCCCTTGAGAAAATTCGTTTCGTCTCCCGAAATTATCCGAGGGCAATCCCTAACAATTTACGTCTCCCGAAATTATACGAGGGCAATCCCTAACAATATACGTCTCCCGAAATTATCCGAGGGCAATCCCTAACAATATACGTCTCCCGAAATTATCCGAGGGCAATCCCTAACAAAATACGTCTCCCGAAATTATCCGAGGGCAATCCCTAACAAAATACGTCTCCCGAAATTATCCGTGGGCAATCCCTAACAATATACGTCTCCCGAAATTATCCGAGGGCAATCCCTAACAATATACGTCTCCCGAAATTATCCGAGGGCAATCCCTAACAAAATACGTCTCCCGAAATTATCCGAGGGCAATCCCTAACAATATACGTCTCCCGAAATTATCCGAGGGCAATCCCTAACAAAATACGTCGCCCGAAATTATCTCCCGAGAGATATTTGCGCTCCCTGCCCCCCCCCCCCCCCCGCGCCGCGGGGTATGCGGGGGCGGTCGTTACGTCTCTGGTAACAGGTCACCCTGTCGGAAGCCTCTGTCAACGAACTGTTACGTATCGCGCCCTTTCTTGAGGTCGTGTTTTATTGGAATTTTGGATGGGTGATCAAATTTGATGCATGATTTTCTACTAGGGTTGGAATTTAATATTTATGGTGCCTTATTCCTTGGCAGGATTCATCAAAAGATTTCAACTGCTTTTTAGGAATTGCGGAGGTAGAAAAACAACGTGGTTCTTTTACTCACGCTGTCAATGCTAGTCGACTTCGAGCTATCGCTGTTGAGGAATTCTTTATTGGTGTATGTTACAAAATCTCGGGGAATCAGTGGGAATTTATTTAGTATTCAAACCCTAGTTTGAAATAGTTTGTTTTAAAAACTAGTGCCAAAGTTAGGCTAAGCAGACATGAGTCACAAAAGCAATGGGGAAATAGTTGAATGGAGAAACCGTTTTCGAAACGTGTACACAGTTTGGACTTTTATTACACTGTGAAAGTGCTTTTAAGGAAGTTTTAAAAAGTTTGCTATTGTGAGTGGCTTGGCTTTTGTTTGGGGCTCCCCTCAACAGAAGTATCAGGACTGGTACGAGTTCCGCTCCGACATAAATTTTTCCAGAATGTTCGGTGAATGAAATGAAAAGTTTATAATTACTTACCTGGGTACCTTTATACCTGAAAGGAAATCAATGCTTCGGGGCTGATTTACAATCACATTTAATCTATTCAGATTAATCCGAATCATGGCTCGTAGCACTAAGTTTTATATATCGTTTCCTTAACTTTTTGCCCAATGGTTTTAAAAAATTGCGTGAATTTTAAAATTAAATTTTCCAAGCACTCAAGTGAGCAGTCCCAAACACTGCTACTGCTACTGATAGCGGGAACATTTAACTTTCTTTGTCTATTTTAATCTGTAGGTACTGGCCTATATGTATGCAATGGATGGAATCGTCGGCAATCGCGATATGTCTGCTTCGGAGGTCCCCTTATCCCACCCGGCGAAGCGGGAGAATTTGTACCCGGATTCATCAGTTGGTAGAGCACTTGACCGGCAAACAGGAGGTGCCGGGTTCGTATCCCGGTTCGGCTGCATTTTTTTACAGCTTCGCTTCTTGTCCAAATAAAGAAATGATGCGCGTTGAGTTGGAAAAATCTGGTGATATTTTAATGCTCGTGTAGTACTTTTTACCCTATTACTTTTACTACACCTTTGAAAAAATGGAAACACAGCCATAGAAAAAAAGCCACAGCGACTGAATTGCAATGCTGTGTAAATGACAACAGTCTTTCCCGTTACAACAATGCCAGAAAAGCGCTAAACCAAGGCACCCTTTTAATCCGCACAGCAGTCCAGTCACGTGCCCTGGGTGCCGACACCGAAAAACTCTCGCTTACATCCCTGGGTTTGTTGATCGAATCAACAACGGGATCAGCCAGACCTGTAAAACGAAGCGTTGACAGCTTGTGTCAAGGGTTGATTTCGTGCCGTCTGTTTATTGTCCTCTTCACAGTGTTGCTATTCTCCATTAGGTCCATTCGTTTTGAGCGTGAATTTAAACGATGGCGTTTTCAAAAATTGTATTACAAAACGGCATTTTAGTTCAGTTCTAAGTAGCAGCAGTCATGCAGCTTCCGGGAATAGCTAACAGTGAATTAAAATGATGTTGATTTATTCTCACACTCATAGAATAAATTAACACTCATTGCAACTTAAACGGCTGTGCTATAAGTATAGGGGAATAAATTCACCATACTGGATTAAAAAATAGAAACTAGGCAATACAAGGTTCGGTATATGAATTGATTTTCTCGCAACTGTGAATCATTTTTAATCGACTTACAGATGACAAATTCAGCCCATTTGCACTTCAGGGGTGCACTTTAGGGGTGCACTTTAGGGGTGTACGATCTCATTAAAACGCCTGTTCGAACCAGGGAACGACGTTCCAGCTGTGTCATGCCTACAATTTATATCCTCACTTCTTGTTTCTGCTACACCTTTTTTTAACGGCTGTTCGTGAATTATAGAAACTTGCGAAATTAGTTAACAGTGTCTATACCTAGTTGAAAATGTCTAACTGAATTTGAGTTTGAAAGTGAGGGGACGATGTCTTCTTGCGTGCGTTCTGCGTTTTGACACATTTTAATTAACAACATAGCCCGTGAAGACGTCAAAAAAGTGTTCATCGCATACTCAACTATATAAGCGACCACACTATTATTTATCCCTTGTGACAACCCATTAAATTGCCTGTAAGCAATAAGCGACTCACACTGCAAGAAATTGGCTTCCTGTGGTTCAATTAAGCTTAACATTAGCTCAGTCTTTCTTGCGAAACATTAAAGCTAAAGGAACCTTAAGAGGAAGTGAGACATCGTGGCAAACTAGCTGTTCACATTGTTGTTTCGAAGAGTGCATAGTCACAAAATGGCTTTTATTGTTCCGTCGGTTTCTCCCTCGACGAAATGTGAAATATTGTTTTAGCTACAACACGTGGTGATAAAATCCCGGCGGCAATTTGAGTTAAATACTGTAACCGACGTCAGTGGATAAGTGCCTGTTAAACTTTTTCTTTTTGTGCCGAAATTTGATAACACCTTTTCAGGTAAAACGTACTCTGATTTGTGTGTTTGTTTGATCCAACATTTTAGACTCGTTGGTGAGTTCATATTCACGTTCAAAATTTTCTGACATATTTCATTTCCAATAATAGAATAATCATTTCCATTTGCCAATGATTGTGAAACAAAATGAGGACACACGCCCCTGAACGCAGCCCGCAGAGCAGAGCATGGCTCCTCCACAGAATAACTATTCGAACATTAAATATATCTACTAGTTTGATGTATAATTGTCATGAGATTATATTACCGCCTCTTTCCTCAAATCGTTTTCAATATTCATTAAATGTTAGGGATATTTAATATATGATGGCAATTTAATACGAATACATTGCGAGTAGTTATTTATTGTCTGGTTACGAAATAAACGGTGCGTTTACGTGGAACCATGGCAACAGCACTGCGATTTCGTAACGCTCACTTTGCCGTTCCCGGTTACAAAACATCAAAACCGATAACGGCATAACGTAAAAGTTACAAAAACACTGAGCTAGGTGGCGATTATGTAAAATTTCGTTTGAGATAACGATCGTTATCTCGACCAAATAACATCGAAATGCCCCTAGATACCTATTGTTATCCCTATAGGTATACCGACCGCAAAAAAGTTACATAATCGCCACCCAGGTCGGCTGTTTAGTACGATGCAAAAACCGTATACATTTCTTAACCAACCATTTAGCAACTGATCCCAAAAAAACAAAATGGAGTTAATTTTTTATCAAAAGAATCAGCAACATCACACCGCCAGTTCATAAAACGCACTCTGTAGCCCTGTTACGCACCTATCAGGCGTGTAGTAGCTACACTCGGAGCACGGAGGGCCACAAGATTAACGAAGGCTCCGTGCGTACACGCACAAATTAACCGCACGGCGCGAGCTCATCGACGCGGGCCAGTTATACGAGACTCCACCGCACGCTGCACGCCTGATTAAATCCTGCCCCCCCCCCCCTCCCCCCCCCCCACCCCGCCAGCCATTAGCCCAAACATGAGTGCCCCCTTCGACGTGCGATAACTGGGTGGGAAAGCGACCGACTACATCGATTTGGTGCAAAACACGATGTGGTACAAGAAAGGTTTGCCGTGCGTATACTAACTAGAGGGCAGCTCGCTGTATTCGAAGCCTGTATGATGGGGTTGGGTGCATATCGATGGAGTTGTTGTAGGTTGGGTGGTCCAGTTGTGGTTAGGTATACCCAGTTGTGGTTAGGTATTCCCAGTTGTGGCTAGGTATTCCCAGTTGTGGCTAGGTATACCCAGTTGTGGCTAGGTGTTCCCAGTTGTGGCTAGGTATACCCAGTTGTGGCTATAGGTATACCCAGTTGTGGCTAGGTATACCCAGTTGTGGCTAGGTATTCCCAGTTGTGGCTAGGTATTCCCAGTTGTGGCTATAGGTATACCCAGTTGTGGCTAGGTATACCCAGTTGTGGCTATAGGTATTCCCAGTTGTGGCTAGGTATACCCAGTTGTGGCTAGGTTTTCCCAGTTGTGGCTAGGTATACCCAGTTGTGGCTAGGTGTTCCCAGTTGTGGCTAGGTATACCCAGTTGTGGCTAGGTATACCTAGTTGTGGAAGGTATACCCAGTTGTGGCTAGGTATTCCCAGTTGTGGCTAGGTATTCCCAGTTGTGGCTAGGTATTCCCAGTTGTGGCTAGGTTTTACCTAGTGAGCCTATAGGGCTAGTGAGTGGCCATCTCTGCGTATGGGCGCCATTTTTTTTTACCAACGTTAACTATTCAACAGCCCTTTCAGCAGTAGTTGATACGTTACGAACTTACCTCACCAAGTACATAATACGTAGATATGCAAAGGAATATGAGAAACTCATATAGACAACTGCCACGTGCCTCGCGATCAACTTGGTAAAAACATGTCGTCCGTTTAGCATGGGATTTGAACAGCCAATAGAAAAGTGTCATCATGTTGGCCACTCTCTAACCCTATATAGGCTTACTAGGTATACCCAGTTGTGGCCTGGTGTACCGCCACTGGTGGCCGCCACTGTTCCACAACAATCCCCCAATGGATGTTCGCAACACCAAACAGTGACCCATCCTAAATGCCTCACCTCTCCTAAAACCATGCGGTCGCAGTAGTAAAGCAATAAACTGAAAGGCATTCGCCGGATTTCCTAGCGGGATTCACCCAAGCCAGCGGTCCTCGAGTCGGACAAGAAAACAACCGGGAAACAGAAGCAAAAACACTAACGTGTAGAGACCACTGGCTCTTTCAGTCGCGCGTTTTATTTCATACCCTGCTTGCACGAGCGCAGCGGGAAAAGTTTCCGGTCCTTTCTGAGTCCTTGTGGATGTATTACTACAGAGAACTCGTATACAGTTTTCGTAGGTACACGGTTCTCTTATACTACCCTTGTGGTTTTTGTGTTCCGACTGCTGAGGCACACTGCATATAGATATATAGATGTAGGTTTACGTGGGATTGGTTTTGCTGAATGTCTGCATTTCGTGTGCTCGCTATTGGAAAGCTTTTACTCATAGAAGCTACGCTCGAACTTCTTATTTTGATCTTTTAAGAGTTTGATATACAGTGACGTAGAACCATAGTAAGTATTCGATTAATTGACCTAGTCCAGGCGCGGGCAACCTTAGGGAGCACGGGCCTGTTTCAAATGTTCTGGACGTTCGGCGGGCCAGAAGACCACTTACGTAAATTGGCCGGCCGGGGGGGGGGGGGGGGGGGAACAAATATGCCAAATGAAACACAATACAAATTATGTTCTAAAATCGACCTAAAAGGGTAGATATGGGGGCCAAAATGAGCATAGAATTTTTGAAAATCTTGTCGGCTGTGCCTGGGTGGGGCGGCGTCTCCCCTTCCCCAGGCTTGGGATTGTCCCAATAATATTATCCAATCGAACTCTCCGCGCATAGTCAAAAGTGTACTATTTTCACCCAAACAAAGTAAAAATCAGACAATTCCTATATCTGCCTCACTGCGAATACTGTTCTGCAAGTCGTGAATATAATTTTTCCAGAGAGAGATATTCAAGAATGAACATGAGCCCTGAAACTACTAGAATGCGCTCCAGATATATCCGAAATACTCGGTTTTATTTCAACTTTTTAGACTTTTTTCTTCAGACACAGCCTGGGCCTATCTTTCATGCTTATTGTCCAAGCCCGACGGGCCAGACAAAGTAGTCCCGTGGGCCGGGGGTTGCCCATGTCTGATCTAGTCAATTCAGACAATTATGCATTGCAGAGGAACAAAAACTAGCGATTGTTTAAAGTGAAGGAAAATATTTCGTGTATTAGCGAATAATAAACGGGCAGGTTTTTTAGAGACAAACGGTCTGTTAGCAGATAAATACCGAATCTGATTGGACGTTGCTGGGAAAATTACAAGAGAAAGCACCGTTAGATCCTTACGTACTTACCGCTGAAAACTTGGTCTTTGTATAATTTGTTTTAATATAATCACTTAAAAATTAAACCAAGTAATTGCTGGGCTTGTTCGAGGGTTTGCGAGTTTCTCGCAATCTCTAATTTTGGAGCTAGATTATACGCGTTCCAGTGGCGTAGCGTGAATATGATGCGCCCCCGAGGGCAATCCGAGGGCAATCCTGAACCCCTCGGCGCCCCCCCCCCCCTAAACCTCGGAGCCCCCCCGCACCGCGGATGCGGTCGCTACACCCCTGAAGCGTTCCAAATAGTTTGGTAATACTATTATGCAACTCTTATTGCCTGCTCACGCTGGTGCGTTCAACAGTTTACAAGCTAGTGCGTACATTTTCCTGGTCATCAATTTCCTTGCCAGCATCAAGGATAAGATTCTTAAAATAATCGAATACACTCCATTTTCTAACCTTACATCACAAGATAAGATTTCGTGAACACTGTTCCGAACTGAGCATTGATTTAAAAGAGTACTTCAATAACCTTGAACTTAATATTTTCCCAGGGGAATTAAAGCTTGACTCAACGGAAAGCTTAAAAGCTAATGTTGCCCAATTCAAAAGAAAGAAAAAACTTTCGATGAAAAGTCGGAGAAACTATCATAGTGCGACAAATGCGGTGGAGAGGAAGGGTTAGTTCAGTGGTTAGTTCAATACATCGGTTTTGCTCCGACTTCCGCCGGGTTGTGACCCCACCGTCACAGACCCCCTCTACTCGATTGTCCCAGCGACGCGTATTTCAGCTCGACTCGCTTGCAAGTAACGCGACGGATCGCTCGGCTCGGAAAAATGATTTCCCACATTTACTGGTGAGGTTGACTCCACTGTGGGATGCTGTACCGCGTGCTGATTTTCAAAACACGCAAGTAACTGATAAGTAGATGAGAGGAAATTGTTACCAGAAAAATCGTTACCAAAAAAGTTGTTAGTTGTTACAAAGTTGTTACCAAAAAGCAGTTACCAGTATGCAATTGATGGAAGGAAGGCGAAGCTGGAAAAATGTGCACCCGAACCGGGATACGAGATCAGGACCTCCTGTTTGCCGAGCAGGTGCTCTACCAACTGAGCTATTCGGTCACACATTCTCCCTGCTTCGCCGGGTTGGGACAAGGGGGATCTCTGAGAGATCCTGGTTCTCTGAGAGAAAGTGTAGAATCATTTTATTGATTGAATCATTGGTGTTTTGCAGGAAAGTTCAACTGAAAGCTAACAGTTTGCGCTTGCTGCAGTTGGCCAAGTTACTGAATGTGACGCACACTTTCGATTAAAAAGAGTTAGTGGTAAATCATTACGATACGCGGTAATAATTAGATTCTTAGCTCTCTGTCTTTGAGAAAAAGATGTCACCATTGATACAAAGGATTCGGTTTTGCTGTGGTTTGGCAAATTGTATTGCTTTGCCGAGATGAATCTTATCTTTGAGAAATTCTAGCGGCCATAGATGTGCGCAGCCGTCAGTGCGTAAAGCTTGAATGCGTTAAAAACAGAAAAATATGCCAAAATTACCGTTTAAGTACACCACGCAAGTAATTGATACATAAACGTTGATTTGATACTTGATAGTGAGCATAACATGGAATAGATGCACCATAGTTATATTAAGTTTTAACACGTTTTAACCTATTGTTTCATCTCATCTTCGCTGTTGTGACAGAGAGTCTCACTGAAGGCTAATAGCTGGCGTTTTGGCTTTTGATTCCACTGCAAATTGCCTTTGGGAGCCGGCTCGACACCCAATCAAAGGGCTACCATTAGAGCTCCATTTGCATGCAAATGGCAGGTTAACTGATAAATGCAACATTTATATAGGTGCTTGCATATGGAGCTCTAATGGTGATAATATTATAATGTCTATATTCTATAGCGTCTATATTCTATATTCTATAGAATAAAGACATTATAATAAGCGTAATGAAACTAGCGTTAAAAATACATTTTTGAAAAGTAATTGTGTACCCAAGGGCTGCACAGAAAAAATAAATAAAAACATTAAATAAGTTTTGTGAAAGTTTTGAAATTGAAATTTCGTTCCGCATGCTTTGCTAATCAGTAAATACTTTTCAAGAAGGTTGACTTTCCCATCTCAAGTGAAGAATGCCTGTGCTTTTATCCCTAATATATAGGAGATGATTCGATGGTATTACTCTCGAATAACAACACAACAAGAGAAGGCCACCCCAGCTCTTAACTCATTTAATACTTTTCAGTCTTCCCGGAAAGTTATCAGATTGTTCACATGCGGTCTCAAGGGCAAAAGAGTACTACGAGAAACCCCTGGAAACAGCGGGGTACCGACGGACGCCCTCCCCCCCCCCCCCCTTCCCCTCGATCAAACAATCCCAATCATCGAAAGTCACGAGATTGTGTCCAGAGAGAAATTATTCTCGCTTTAGATCGCCTCGCTTGCCGAACGTAGACAGATAATAAACCCAAGTAAAGTTTCAAGTGTTGGGGGGTCACGAGATGAATGGACCCGCTGGCTGCTGACAGCTCGGAATCTGGTCTCGCGCCGCGGGAAGGAGCAATTTCGATGCCCGATCGCTCACCCCCTTCCCCCCCCCGGAAGGTCGGGTCTCGAGGTCTTGTCATTAATCCACCCCTTCAATTCAAACACATTCAACGGCAATGTTTTAGGATTATCGCTTTTTGACCTTTCTCTGTGTGCGTGATTGTGTTTTATATCGGATCAGCGTTGACTCTAGTCAAGGTCAGGAAAAACTGCCTACTTATTGGCTGTCGAATACAATTTATAATTACTCTGTAAGTAAATAGCGTGAGTTTCAGTAATTAAAAATCTGCTGGTGACGGCAAAAGTGATCCATACTTTAAAATGAAGACTGTGCAATGGTGAACTTAGACTTGCGACGTTTTGGATATAAAAACTACGTTCGAGTATTTTGCTTTGGGCACGATGACAATAATTCTCTTCGCCAAGCTTTTGAAAAAGGATTTACTTACCTACGTAGTATTTTTTACTTTAGAATTATAATGATATTTCTGGATAAGACGTAATGCTGTAAAATTGTATTTTCCTTTCTGCTTACTTTGACTTAGATCTCTGGTATCTCGATGGTTATCCTTGTCACATGCGTTGTGTATACGATAACATTAACGAATCATGATGAATAATGATATTATCTCGGTGCAGCTTTGAGAATTGGTATGCCGACAAACTTTTAGATATTAGATACTTAGATATTTAGATACTTTTAGACTTTTACTCAGCAACGGCACAAAACACCGGCGTTTTAAAAAATACATTTCAGAAACATGATACTGTTTTGTATACAAAAGCTTGTATTATATTTTGTAAAAGATCCAATAATCAGTCGGCTTCACCAAAGCCGTGTCTTCAAACAAACCATCATAAAGCGGTGCCAAGATCTACTTTTTTATTCGCCAACTTTCAAAGCGCAAGAAACCTGCTTGCGTTTACATGAAAGCATCCTCTGATTTCTATAGTTTCTACCTTATCTAACCCTTCGGGCATGCCTCCGTTCCACCGCGTTAGCGCCGACGCCGACGCCGACGCCGACGCCGACGCCGACGCCGACGGCGCTGGCAACGTGCCGTCGCCGAAGACAAAGTCTGTGTGTCTCCAATAAGCCGGGAATTTCTCGGCCCGCGGCTAAACGTACGATTCAAGCGGTCCCATGGATTTGGCAAAGCAGTGCGATGTTCAGGCATAATATGAGTATCTTTACCTACCATATATATTTTTCCCCTTCCAGCTATTAGTTACAGCCACAACAAAATAGCTACACACTTTTGAAAAGAAAAATGTAAAAAAAAATTTGAAATAATGAAAGTGTTTCCCGTTATGGCTGTTTACAGCATTTCATAACTTTTTTGAGGTCCCCTAGGACTTTGAAGAATAACAGTCCAATTAGCAAAAAAATGGGTTCTGATATGAAAATATATGTTGTTTCTTGGCAAATAGCAATTTAGCAGGCCTTTTGCTTTTTCACTGAAAACCCTAGAGTATAAGTCTCGACGCCAAATTGTTTAAGAAGAAAAATCCGTTTAGTAGGTACATCTATGTTTTTGCCTTCTAAACTGACCTAAAACGGGATCTTAGCTTCGGCCATGGCTAGCAAAGAGAGATGGGAAAACCTATAGCTACTCGACTGCGTTGCTTTGGAAAATCGCAAAGTTGCCAGGTGGTCGGAGGGGCGAAAAGCCGGGTGGCCGAAGGTCATTTGTCCGGCCTGCTTAGTTTTTCGGAAAAACATCACTAGCCTCTGATCCATACATCTAAACGACATACTTCATTAATCTATGTCTGTTCTAAATTCTGAATGAGGCTGCTTTATATATACGTCCAAATGGACGATTATACAGTTCCAGAATCAATCACATATGATGTGGGCAAATAATTGACGTAAGAAAAAAATTGCAGTTATGCTTGCATTGCATCGCTGCAAACGCAGTTTAACTGTGAGAAACATGATTGAATATTTAATATCTTTGTGAGAAACCAAAGGAAACGTCACTGGCTCTTCCTCACATCTTTCGATATACGTCGTCCTCTTCGTGTATAATTTGTCTGATATGAATTGCATATTAGTTGGTGCAATAATGATTCGTTATTCCCTATATGCATTTCATGCGAGTTGACGCTCATGCACTTCGTCGGTGGGACGGGATGCACTCACGTTTCACAGAGTGTGTGTAAGTTAATTAATTTCAAATTACTTCCAAAGCGTTGAGCACAGAAACATTGCACTCACAGATTGAGTTCATACAGATGGTCCATATGCTTGCGTGATACGCGAAATCGCGAGGGAAGGGAGTACAGCAATTGGATTCCGACTCTTAGAAAAGTTTTTCAAGAACCAGGCGGCTCTCGTGGTAAGAACTAGCACAGAATACCTTCCTATGCTGCCGGCAATATCAACATAAAAGTGATAAAAGCCATTATATTATTGTGGGAGTGATTAATTTCGATCAAAATAAAATCAAAATAAGTTGAAAAGTCATCAATGTGACCAAAAATAACCAATCAACTTGTGTTTCACCAATTGAAATATTCCGTTATGCGCCAAGGTTAATATATAGTTCATATATAATATATAAGGTAATATATAGAAGAAGCAGGTAAGATGTATCATAGAATACTATCTATGGATGTATGAACCTTGATTATGCGCATCCCAGAAAAAAAACACTTTCCACTGCCTTCTGAATATCATAGTGTCACATAGCTGGCAATTTTCAGTGCTTCTGTCACAACTTTGTGTTTTTCATCACATTTTTCTAGGACCGTGACATACATTTTCTATACAAATGTTATCAAAGATATTGTGAATCGTGATAGATGTAATGAAAATCGAGCACCTTGTCAAACGAGCTATCCACCAAACACATAATCTCTTACAGCCGCTGCTCCGTCTATATCTCGGTAGTATTATATCTGTTGTGAAGCCATGTAATATAACGAGCATATCAAACACATTGTCACGACTCACAGCCTGTGAAACAATTGCCAAGTCGTCGATGAACACACGGCATTAGCATGCAACATGTGTGGTGATCCGTCGCGATTATTTTATAGGTTAATTGTTTCGTCGCATCGGTACTCGCTGGCCTGTGTTTGACGACGCATGTTCGTGGTGTTTAACGACGTGTGCAGGGTGGTTATGTGTGCAGTCGATTGCGTTTTACTGTGGCCTAGCGACGCGCTATTTTCGTGTCATTCGGGTTGATGTAAACTTCGTTTCACGTTGAGAAGGAGAGTGGATTTGAATCTTTCTCGGGGACTGTAACGTTCCCGCCGTTCTGTCGGTTAGTTACACCTTCGACCATTGCTAGCCAGGATACGCAACTAGCTCAACGCTGTATGTTTCCCATGCAACGTTAAAGTATAGGCCTTACCAGCTGCGATCATCGATCAGATCAACTCTATAACCATGATTATGTCGTTATGTATTGCTATTTAAAAGATTAAATATTTACTAGTACATTCTAAATAAGTGAATTGAATTTTTGAAGTAGCTAAATAATCCCCTTATTTGTTTGTTTTAATGTTTATTCAGTTTTAAGATCACGGAAACATACATGTTGAGTGCATTAAGAGCTGGCACGGCATACAGTTGCCTATCCCGTACCGGAGCAGTGATCGGTTAGTTGCCTAACCCTCCACCTGGGCAAGTTGGTCGGGAGAGGGCGTCTCGAAGGGCTGCGACCCTAATGCACATTAAATACCAACCATTTGCAGCATAGCTAAGATGTTTGTGTTTCTTGGATTAAGTTTCCACCCTCAACTTCATGCAGGATCCTTACAGGACCCACTGCTGCTAGACACGAAATAAAAATTTCAGAACTGCGTATTAGAGCCTTTTGTCCGGCTCATGACATGGCTTGTAGGTTTTTAAACTCTTAGCTTGTGACTAGCAGCAGTGGGTCCTCGAGTAAGATGCATATCCACTCACCTTCTTAACGTGAAACCAAGTTTAGTAAGCGATACATCTTTGCCAAGTGATACTACAGTACGTCTCAGTTTATTTTGTCAGCAGCAAACCGGCATTCTACAATGTTAAAGTACATTACCAACGTCTCCAGGGGTGCCAAAAGAATCCGAGACGGACTATAAAGCTGGGCCCAGATCCATAACCCTCGGGGTAATCTGAGAAACAGCCAATCACAGACGGGCATTTGCAGATTTCAGGGGAAGTACCCATGGTGGTAACAACCTACCCCTGTTTTTACCCAAACCCAGCTTTGTGGATCCGGGTCGAAGTTATTTGTTAGTGCCCTCCACGATGCTGGGTTATTCGTATACCCGAGGAGTTTTGTATTATACCATAGCGTTACCCATGTGAAAATCGATAACGTTATGGAGGTGCACAAACGTTTAATCAGAGATAAACCTTCGTGATCGTTGGTTACCTGTACTGTAATTTAGTTTGGCATTCCGACAATTGTTTTAACATGTGACTAATCAGTGGTTAAAGGTTAATCTCACGTTAACCAAACTGAAGATTTAATCCGCGTCAGTGGCGATAGGCCGTGAAACTGCAATTTATTCTACATGCAATCGCAGATAATCACAACTATAATGCTAATGCAATAACAGTATAATGTTAACTATTGCAAAGTGCAAACGCAATATCATAGGCAATTGAAATATATATTTAAGATAGTATTTATGTTGGCTATGATAATGTACATGTATATTATTGATAACTTGTATTTCAAGTTATCAATTCTTTCGGCCGTGCCTATTTTCATGGTAATAAGACTCCTTATTCCATGGCATCTTATATATTGGTACGTGCGGTGTTTCTTATTTTATCTCCAAAGAGCAACGTTTTGTGTCAAACACAAAAGATGTTCTCTGGAAGCTTGCGTATAGGTATTTTTAATTTTGATATCAATTATTGGTCTAGTTGGCGGCTGTTACAATTAGAACATGAGAGGTACACAGTATCTCATAAGAGGATATTGAGTTTTCATCCTAAAATATGTCGACGACTATAGCACGAAAATAAACAACTTTCAAACAAAGCTATACCGACTGTTTTAAGATTAAGAGACAAACTCTAGATCCGAAAATAAATGTCAGAACACTTTGCCACTTGAAGCAATAGTTAGGATGCTGAGGAAAAGTGCTGTACGAGGATGCCTTTGAGTTGGCACTGTCGCTTTGACGTCGAACGTTTGACAAAAGGATAGCGAGTAGCGACAATTCTATTGTTGTCTTGTGATTCGCTCGATTTGCTCGATTTGCTCGACTTACCATCCCCTGGTGCTCAATCAATCGTTTGCTGCTGTTGGGTGGGTGGGTGGGTGGGTGGGTGGGTGGGTGTGGGAATAGAGTCGTGTGCCGGGTAAGTGCTTATGGAGATTTGGAAGCTGTCGTATCCGAAAGTTACGTGTAGAAACTAGAAATATGGTGCGAATTGGTTATAGTTGCAGAATTACCTGTCTCCTTTGTACTAAGGTTTAAGAGGCGCGTATGTAGTTGGGGAAGATCGTTTTCAAATCGATCTTTTAAAAATACAGACGTTCACGAACCTTTTTTTAAAATTATAATTGAAGATGGTTTTCAGAAGAAAAGAAAACTAGAAAAATGGTCCATTCCATTATTGTCCGACAATGGACCACCACTGGATAGAAGATTAGTTGCCTCTGTTTCGGCTTGTCACGAAATAAACGGTCATGTTTGGAGTAATTTTGTTGCTTAAAATCCAAAACACACAGAATTTAATAAAAACAATGCTTCTGAAACACGCCCTCTGAATGGATTTGTTTAGATTTGCTCGTATGTCAAAAATGTCCCTAGGTGGAGTTGACTTTGAGGTTTTTTTTTACACTGACATTTTCCACAGCTTCCTAGCAACATTCGCGCCATCAGAGCCATGAAAGACAATTCCACCCTGACGGCCCTGGTTGTGTGCTCGGATAGAAATCCAATGTGTGCTGTCGATGGCTGCCTTGCCTTGTCACTACACTTGCTTTCCACCCAGAAGGCCCTGGTTGTGTGCTCGGATAGAAATTCAAAGTGTGCTGTCGATGGCTGTCATGCCTTGTCACAACACTTGCTTTCCACCCAGAAGGCCCTGGTTGTGTGCTCGGATAGAAATCCAATGTGTGCTGTCGATGGCTGCCATGCCTTGTCACAACACTTGCTTTCCACCCAGAAGGCCCTGGTTGTGTGCTCGGATAGAAATCCAATGTGTGCTGTCGATGGCTGCCATGCCTTGTCACAACACTTGCTTTCCACCCAGAAGGCCCTGGTTGTGTGCTCGGATAGAAATCCAATGTGTGCTGTCGATGGCTGCCATGCCTTGTCACAACACTTGCTTTCCACCCAGAAGGCCCTGGTTGTGTGCTCGGATAGAAATCCAATGTGTGCTGTCGATGGCTGCCATGCCTTGTCACAACACTTGCTTTCCACCCAGAAGGACCTGGTTGTGTGCTCGGATAGAAATTCAATGTGTGCTGTCGATGGCTGCCATGCCTTGTCACAACTCTTGCTTTCCACCCAGAAGGCCCTGGTTGTGTGCTCGGATAGAAATTCAATGTGTGCTGTCGATGGCTGCCATGCCTTGTCAGAACACTAGCTTTCGCGGTCACGGGCATAGACAACTGTGTGCTTTTTGTGACCATCATTTTGGTTAATCCCGTTCTGTTCCGTTTTACCCTGTGCAAACCTGATTGCCTGCAGTCAGGACTGCTAACAAAAGAGGAAAATATGGTAAGAGATTGCCTTCATAGTTTGCAATGAGTATGGTCTAATTACATCTCAATGTAAAATTTGATCATTTCAATTCTTTGCCAATTGCTTCTCTAAGCTTATCTCATGGCAGAAAATACGAGTGCAACCTCATTGAATTGCAAATGAATCGGTGTGTAGCCATAACTCCCAATCAAATTATCTTTTATGTGGCAAAGGTGAATTCGCTTTTGAAAGCGAGCAAAATTGAAGCAAAAACTACGGTGAAAAAAATAGTGAAATTGGAAATATCAGCGAGTTGAGTAAATATGTAAATTCACCGCGGTAATTTCCTGTGAGTGGTGGGTTTCTTTTGGATTGGATCCATCGATTGCGTTGGAACAATTAAATTGCTTCATCAGGGGGCACGGTGAGAGATGAGGGGGAGGAGGGGGAGGCAAGACAAGGTGCTTCGTTATATTATTATTTTAAGGCGCCTAAGGGTTAGGTTGATCAATAGGCTACTATATGATATAGTTAACGATTGGGTAGGTCCTGTCTTTCTTTGCTTTAATAAATAAGTATACATAAAACCATTCGTATAATTTGTGTATGTTTGGCCACATCCATGAGTTGCTCTTATATTGAGGTTTTATGGCGTTTAAATTTGACCACATAAACCATACAAACACCTGCTTTTGACTTTTAAGCTCCTTAAGTGTTGTTATAATTATGGCCCAGGCTTGTCCAGTCAGATTCATAGCCTAATATGTCAAGAGAAAAGTCTCACTGGTTTAATCTTGTACCGTATTTTCCATCACCAAAGTTAAGCAGCACTGCATTGAGTCGAGGCTTGGATGGGTGACCATCAAAAGTAGTCGCTGTCATTTGGTAGATAAGTTGGATTTGGATCCAGCAGCTTCAACCTTTCCTATAGCCTCGAGTCTTGACAGCGGCGATTACTGGAAGAGTTCTTGTGTTCTTGAGTGACGTATTCAGATCTGGTTTTCTAACTCTCCCTTCTAGGCTCAGTTAATGGTAAATCATCTTCCTCGCCATGCACCTCATTCGACAAAATACCACAAGACCCTTTACCCAAGTTGTGCGTCGTCAAACACCACAACAATCCACCTTGAAGTCTGTAATAGTTATGTCTGCTTCTGAGCTTTGTGGGCCAAGACTGTGAAATCAGAGTAGGTCCAGGCACCTTAGACCTAGGTGCGTGAAGATACACTTTATCGGCGACTTTCAAAGCCGATAATAAACTGGAGCTACTTTGTTTTTACTCTGTCGAATTTCTTTTACTGTATATATATATACTTAAGCTGCAATTTATTTCTAAGCTCTCTGAATGAAAGAAAAAACGTAATTATTTTTTGTTCTCGAGAGTTTTTTTTTGAAAGAGGCAAGCATTTAAGAGAAGATTTCTCTCTCCGACCGAAGTATAAAATAGTATATCTGCGTGCTTTCTAGTAGTTTTGTTATTTAAGAATGCCATTACTAAGGTCCAATTTGCAAATGTCTCCTACAGGTTGCGTTTGAAAATAACAAGACCGTTCTCATTACACGATCGCAGAGCTGGGATGTCGTGGAGTGGTGGGCGGGGGGGGGGGGGGGGGGGGCTAAAGCAAGCACTACGCCGAGAATTCGTTAGCAATGCAAATGATCGAGAGACCTTTTTATTCCAAATATATAACTTCTAATTCTAGAAAAGAAATTTGAACGTGAGATACTTTTCTTTTAATTTTGACTTTTAAATTTGTGCATTTGTCAGTGGGTCAAAGGGCTCGCCAAGTTTTACTGACGCCTCTTCTTCTGTCCTGACGCCTCTGGGAAAATACTGAAAATCTATGGGACGTATGCTGCGTTTACGAAATTTTGATGGCTAAGAGAGAATTAACTGTCTATATAGTACGTCTCAGGTTCGGAAGTCCACAGAGCGTTTTTTATATTTCCGCCAGATACCTTGTTTTGCATACCCCTTACTCTCCCATTGTGTAGAGTTGGCCGATGTCGGTCTGGATAACTTGTTTTCTAATCAGTAATCGGTTCGGTGCGGGCTTTGCTGCCTGGTCATTAAACATAATATCATGGCATACCTATACAAATCTAATGAACGATCAACAAACTGAGTGATCAGTCGTCAAAATAATATTCCTAGTGATTTACGAAATCTTAATTCTGCTCCGATTTTTAAATTTCAACGTAATGTACTGGTTATATTTTTGCCGGGATTAATAATTCCTCGCATTTAATGTCACATAATCAGTGCGAATTATCTTAAGTAAAAACGCTGCAATTGATTGCTAATCAGGTAGCAGCCCCTTTTTTCCGAACCTTTTTGATGGAGCTGGCAGCGAACCACTGCCACCTTTAGCAAAGGCTGTGCAAAGTTGCAGTACCTGACCAATGTCCCTGGGCGCTGCACAAGCTCCTGAGACTTACTATATCATCAGGTCAAAGTGAAGAAAATGGACAGCAGTTCGAGATAATTTTAATGTTTCGTTTTAAGTCTCCACGGGAAATGGCATGCCAGAAGCTGATTTCTGACGGTACGTGCTGGCTTTTGTGTTACAGTCCCCGAGATCGCCAACGGGAACTTGTTCAGCGCTGCCGGAAATCGCGTCAAGAGGATGATCAGTCACTGGACAGCTTCCGGCCACAGACACAGGTGATAACATGGGAGTGACACGGGTACCTAACTCGGGTGCTTAAATAATTCGGTTCTAGAACATTGACGGAACTAAACTAGTTATATCTTTCTTTTCACACGGAGAGTTACATGTAGTACTTACAGGGCCGCCGGGGATAGCATTTCCAGAAGGTCATCGTAAATACGTCCATCGGTTTTCCTCCCTTTACATTTGCCGCGTAGCTCGAGGTCTTCCATTAGCTCTGGCGCTTTGGTCGATATAAAGATGTCATTTTGAACACTGCCATCTAATTTCAACGGTCATTTCGCCAGAACTTCACAGACAGTCTCGTGTGTATATATTGCTATATTCTAGGGAACGCTGCCAAAGTGTTCGCGTTGAAGATGAACGTATGGGCGCAGCGGTTCTAAGTTGATAACAAAAGTAGACATCCTGAAAATTTCATCGCAATCGACGCAGACGTTTCGTCTGTAGAGCGCGCGCAAACACACATACAAACTAACAAACAAAAAACACAAACAAGTGTTTTTTTTAGCAGTAGGGAAATTGATGGAAATCCCTTTAAAAATGGCATATTTTTTTCCATTGACACATGTTACATCGATTATACAGATTAACTATCCACGTATACAAACACCTACACCAGAGTTTTTTTCGTTCGGGATATTTTCTATACTAAGGACTATTGAAGACATTGGACTCCAGGCGGCGGCACAAGAAACGTGACACAAAATTGCTAAAAAATTGTTCAGATTTTCTTCATTGAAACATATAAGACCGAGCTGTTCGGGTATAAACGATTGACACTTTAATGTATAAGTAGCATGAAAACTCTTTGGTCACCGGCACATAACTTTTTGAAACAAGAAAACAAGATGTCCAGCCCGATCAAATTGTTTTATATCGTTTCGTATCGTTAAAACGTTAGATTGTACGAAATACAATTTTATTTGTATTCGTATTTCCTCAGTTCAGTTATTCGGCAGTACCTGACTATGTATCCTTTATAATTATCGTTCAAACGTTACGTTGAATACAAATTTAATATTTGCTTAGTGTTTTGAGCGAAACACAAACAGAGCCCAGAGTGATGTTCCAACTGGCTTCTGGCATCCATTGGACGGCTTCTCAGTCCAGGTAATTGGGAAAACAATAACATGCTCTAAGAGTTATCTCAGGTGTGCCCCGCCTTAGTGTAGGCGGTGACCGTCATGAGTCGATCTTCAGTTAGCTTAGTTCATACTCAGTTTGGGGCGTGGGAGGCCGCCTAGCAAAGGAACGATACACAGGATTGACATAGAACGACGGTCGATGGTCGAAATACCTATTCTTAGGCAGCCACTACTACTACTACTACTACTACTACTACTACTACTACTACTACTACTACTACTACTACTACTACTACTACTACTACTACTACTACTACTACTACTACTACTACTACTACTACTACTACTACTACTACTACTACTACTACTACTACTACTACTACTACTACTACTACTACTACTACTACTACTACTACTACTACTACTACTACTACTACTACTACTACTACTACTACTACTACTACTACTACTACTACTACTACTACTACTACTACTACTACTACTACTACTACTACTACTACTA